>BPLR01017739.1:0-93178 GCA_021605095.1 Caerostris extrusa | reverse complement strand
AGTTACGTATTGCTGCTATACTTGATTTCATACCATGTGGCTGAAGGTATCCAAGCAGATACACTGGGTTTTAGTTCCTGTAATTGATAAAATGTGTAATCTTCCATCGTAATCCCCACCTGAATGGAATCCAACGGAAAAAATTCAGATGAAGAATATTTATGCTTTTGAATTCCATGACTTTTCAGGTGAATGCCAAGATATCGCACTAATACTTATAGCTTTTGATTGCAACTACCAGCAAATAAATCTCGCATCCAGATTTGTTTTATAGTTACACTCAAATTAGAACAGAAATAAATGCGTTTACTAACTCCGTAATTTTTGTAATGGATCCAATACTTGAATATACTACTTGTATTCCAATACTTGAATATTACATGACCGTTTTATAATACACGTAAAAGTACTGAAAATTTAATTTAGAAAGAGTTTGTATTGAAGGGCAAAAAAGGTATTTGAATTTCTTATTGATCTTCATTTGGAAACCACATTAAATTCGGGTATTTTAAATTATCTTCATGTCAGGATCTCAAAATTCAAAAAATAAAAATTTGATTTTATAATATGCTTTCAATAAATAGTAATCTATAGTTAGATTAACTGCAGTAAATATTTTTCTATTAAACTCTAATTACATAAAACAAATAAAATTAGACTTTAAGCTAAAGAATTTCAATTAACAAACTTAATAAATATTTGATCTTTATTTCTGGCGCATATCAACTCCATTATATATATAAAAGTTAACATTTTGCATGGATTAGTTATTTTTTTATAAAAGGGCTTTTTTTTATGAAATAAGTTTACAAAATACGTTGCATTTTTGCATGCATTATGATTTAAGGCTCAGTAACTTATTAAAGAAAATAATTCCAAAATATATTTCTTAACTATACATCCATCACAAAAATTGAAAACATAAATCTTTGAAAATCATTTATGATTAAAACTCTAGAAATAAGAATAAATAACTTCTATTCAGAAGAATTCAATTTAAGAAAACACATTTAGATGTCAATAGTCCCCAACAAACCCATCCATCAAACCTCCTAATTTTACGATCAACAAGGAAAAATTGAATTTTCGTTTGGTTTAGAAACAATTGGTTTATTTGGCGACGAAAGCAAAAACATCGCCAAACTTTTAACTGCAACCTCCCGTGAGAGAGTGATGTAGGAAAGAGCATCACGTTCGCCCGGCATCCCCAAACCCATCTCTAACTTTTAAATTGGCTCCATCGTCCAGACAGGCCTTCCATCCTCCCGTTACCATGGTAACAGAGGCTACCCATCCCAAGGGGAAACAGGGAGGGTGGTGCTCGGTTGCTAAAGATAGATGCGTGCCAGGGTATGGTTTTTCTTAGGGTCACATGGGAATGTCACTGTCAAACGTTGGATGCCTGGAGCCATTACTGGAAGCCAGTACGGATTCTGTAGATGCGGCCATGTCAGATGTAATGTAATCTCAGTCTCCAGCTTCCAAGTCACGTAGCGGTGTATCACGAGAAATGGAATGGAAAAAAATTACAATTGCTATTAGAAATGGATTGAGATAAATAGTGTCTTGTTTTGTTTAGGTTGCTGCATTGAAAATATGAAGAAGGAAATAAAGATTTTTCTTCTTTTTAGAAAGTCAGTTTAATGGTAGTTGAAAGTGGATAGATTTATAAAAAATGAAGATATCAAGTGGAACGTACTGAATAACTACGTTTAATATGTAAAACTACGTTTAATACGTAATAATAAACGTAAATAACTAAGTTTTATCTCCGTAAGTGTGTAACAGCGTTCATTGAGGCTGCTTAGTTCTATCAATTTTTCCTAGTAATAGGGATCCAGAATGTAAAGTTACGATAAGTGGAACAGATGACTTTATGTCTAAATCACTTTATAAAGCAAACCAGTTGTAGTAAAAATATAGATGTAAATATGATTTTATTCTTGTTGCTGTTAGTTCAAAGTATTGATGAAGAGAGTATCGACTTTTTTTTTAGAAATATACTAGCGGTTATGTAATATACAATGAAGTTTTATTTCTTATTTACTATTAATTAATTTATTTTTTTTATTACTAAAAATTGTAATTAATTGTCATTTATTAAGAATTTATTGTAATGAATTGCAATTTATTGAAGCCTTTATAGAAAAAAAAAAAAAATTATACTAGGAAAATATAATTAATTTTTTTTCCCCTCATTCAAACTTAAAGAATCCCTTTAAAATTTCCAATCGATCTTTAGTTAGGAATACTTTTAGACAAATTAGATCTATGCTAAAATACATTTTTCTACAAATACCTCGTGTGTAAGGCTCAATGCATACTGCATCTTGTGTGAGAGTATTATTAACGTATACTGCATGCCTGTAATTCAACTAGTGTTATTTTTCCCTTTTAAGAGAATCATGAACTTTGTATGTATGTAATTCAATTCAATACTCAAAATGATTAATTGAATTTAAATCAATCATTAAAATTTAATAAAAACATCTATAAGAATATTAAGTCGGTCTGTTCAAAAAAAAAAAAAAAAAAAAAAAAATATGTAGATGTAACATTAAAAAAGGGAAAAAGTGATTTCTTTATTTTCACAAAATTATTTTTTTACAAATAACCGCAGAATATTTTTTTTTAGTTAAAAAAACAAAATAATAAAAAGTATTCATAAATTATCCACAATAAGTCTTCTAAACTCATATGAATTGGGCTCAAATACAAAAGTCAATTTTTATTAAAATTTTTTTTTAATTATTAAATAAAAATATTTTGTTATATACTTATCCTTGTATTATTTTTTTGGTCATAAGCATTTAGTTATACACTTATATTAAATATATATTAATTACTATCTGGTCCTTTTTGAAATGTTATTAAATGCAAGGTTTAGTGGAATGATACAATTGTTCAGTGAACCATCTGTGTCGATGAAAATTGTATATTCATGAAATTTATATGCAAATATATGTCACAAAACGTTTGCTACATGTTCAGCATCCTTTAAATAACATACTCAAAATTGTAATTAAATTTCTAATTTTACATGAATACAACCAAAGAAAAGTAGTATTAAAAATAATTTTCATAATAAGTAGAAATAACCATATTTTAGAAGTATCCCTCATTTCAAAATATTTAAAATGAATAAAATATTGATTTTTATTATTCGCCGAATTCAATATTTATTCCCAATCATCACTATTTTGTACAAAATGTATATATATTTTTTCTATTGTAGCATAGTATCCAAATGCTTTTTTTCTACAATCGGTCAAAAAAGAAAAGTTTGATAAGAATTTGTTTTTTGTTTTTTATATACAGAATATGCAACAAGAGTTTTCTTTTAAAAAAAAAAATAAATGTAAAAAAAACAATTAAAAACAAATTTATGCCTTTCCAAACTATTTTTACATTTTCTAAATGAAATATTTAGCATTTTTACTGTATCATTAGTTAATACAATTTTATGAATTATTTTTTCCAATATATAACTGTCTTCAATAAATCGAGCTAGTTGTTTGTATATCTTTTTACAATCACTGTCTTCAATAAATCGATCGTAAAAAAAAGGGTATACAAACAACTCGCTATCTTTTTTAAAAATTGAAACAAACTTTAAAAATAATTAATTTCTACTTTTAAGGATACAAATTTGAATAATTCAAGACATATCATAGAAAATCTGAGAAAATAATAAATCCCCAAATTAAAAAATTTGTGATTAAAAAAAAAATGTTCCACCCAAAATTAAAATAGATAATAGTTTCAGCAAAAAAGTAATGTTTCTTTAAAATTATAAAAACATTCAGTTTTTATTACAAGTATATTGATCAATTTTCATAAATAAAAAAAACGTTTAACTATATGTAAAACTTTAATATAAACTGCAATTGTAACAATTAAAATTTTCGTTAAAGTAAAAATACAAGAATTTAAAACCGAATAAAAAAATACATTTGAAACGAAGTACAGTAACAAACCAAAAACAAGTGAAAAGCATTTAATATATTATCTATTAATTGTATAATAAAATACTTTATAAATTATAATAGATAAATTTTTCGTAACACAATGACATATTTTCACTGAGTCAAAAAATAAAATGAACAGGAAGTTGCAATGTATTACAGTGCAGAATGTGAAAGTAAAATAAATTTTCAACCACTTTCAAAACCATTTGATATTCATAAAACAAAAACAGCAAATTTGTATGTTTCAGTAGCTAGGCAATCATCTGACTCATGAATGGGTTAAACCGATGACTCCTACGATGGAATATTTTTAAATGTATTGCCACTATTTACACAATTCTTAAGCCTTAATTCATTGAATGTTCAAATTATTAATTTCCCAACAAAATACCAAACAAAAACGTTTAAAATCTTTATATATACTTTACATTTTTTTTTAAAGAAAACTATTCTTAAACATTAGGATATTAAAAAAAGTGCAGAAAATAAACTTTAATAATAAGAAATAATTTTTCCTAAAACTATTATAACTTCTTTTTTATGTTGTATTGAAAAAATAATATACGTTGGTATTCATTCTGACGTATATTTGAACAAAATCAAAATATATTTTAACACTAAATATCTTTAAAAATAAATATATTTTATCACGTAATATATTTACTATATATTTTAACTATTTTTAATCAAAATATATTTTTTACTTTATATTTCACACTAAATATAAATTTATCAAGCACATTCAATAACAAATGTATTTTAAGTTCTAAATTTACTAATAAGCATTTAAATTCGTAAAATTAGAATCAAAATTTATTTTTAAAATGGTGCATGTTTGAAATATCACACGGGAAAAAGCCAACAAAAATTAAAATTGATTATAAACTTAAAGAATGTTCAAACTAAAAACGCCAATTTTTATAAACCAAAGAATAGTTTTGTCACTAAAAATAGATGGCGCTATAGTAATAAAATTTGATGGAACAAACTGCAAACATCCATTATTTCCCACATGAAAATTATTCAACTGTTTTCTTTATGATCGATATAAGTTAAAAAAAAAAAAATAATTAATAAATAAAAAAAAAAAAAAAAAAAAAAAAAAGGTTAGCAAATTTTTCGGCACTCATTGATTCTTTTTTTTTTTTTTATTTATTCGAACGTGAATAATGGAATGACTGCCATGAAAATGAAAGTTTAAAAATAAAAAAATAGAAGATTGAAGGAGTATGATATTATTCTTCGAATTTCTTACTGAAACGGAACAATGATGTCATGTCCTTAAAAATTGAGGGGGTGGAAAAAAAAATTTTTTTTTCTGAATCACTTCATTTTTCAGAGAATTGAAGCAACCCGTTTCAAACGATTTATTTTTATTTTATTCTTGGAGATTGACATACTACGATAAAATTTCACTTCCTATGTGTCATATAGTAAAGAAAGCATCTACGTGATACTTTTTTTTAGAGGCATGATGATCGACAGCAAAACGTGTATATAGTTTAATCTTAAATATTTTTTTTTTCCTTCCCATGGTGAATATTTTACACGGATTCGAAGTGAAGTGAACCCTATACGGAAATCGCATGTCAAAATATTTACAAGAAGGAATGTTTTGAAATTGAAAAAAAAAGAAATAATGTCATTTTTTTTTTTTATTACGTTTTATTCATATTACATCGACAGCAATTCAACAAGGAAAAATAAAAATGGAACATAAATATGCAAAAAAAAAAAAAAAAAAATGGCATATGGCAGCTGAACTTTTTTTTAGCAATTAATGAATGGAACATTTGATACATTCATTAATTGATAAAAAAAAGTTCGAGAAAAATTGATTCAAGATACTAGATCTCGATATTTTCTTCAAAAAAGCGAATTCCAATTTGCGTAACATTTGGGAATAATTTCTTTTTCTTGTAGAAATATTTATTTTTTATATTATGTAGAATAAAACTTTTAACAATCTTTCTTGATTGAGAATTTAATCAAGAAAAGATTTAAAATTTAAATTTAAAAAAAAATATTTATTTGTATGACTTTAAAAAAGAAAGACAAAAATGTTCAAGTTTCTTGTAAAAAGGTTTTTTTTCTTTTAAATCAAATTGTTTTCTTGATTGATAAGTTATTTAAAATATTTGTCATAATTATTATTATTTAAAATATTTGTCATAACTATTATTATTTAAAATATTTGTCATAATTATTATTATTTAAAATATTTTGTCATAATTATTATTATTTAAAATATTTGTCATAATTATTATTATTTAAAATATTTGTCATAATTATTATTATTTAAAATATTTGTCATAATTATTATTATTTACAAATTTTGTCATAATTATTATTATTTACAATATTTGTCATAATATTATTATTTTTTAATATTTGTCATAATTATTATTATTTACAATATTTGTCATAATTATTATTATTTAAAATATTTGTCATAATTATTATTATTTAAAATATTTGTCATAATTATTATTTTTAAAATATTTGTCATATTATTATTTAAAATATTTGTCATAATTATTATTATTTAAAATATTTGTCATAATTATTATTATTTACAATATTTGTCATAATTATTATTTACAATATTTGTCATAATTATTATTATTTACAATATTTGTCATAATTATTACTTAAAATATTTATGATTATTATGTAAGATATTTATTATAATTATTTTTTAAGATAATTATTAGATTAAATCTTAACGAATAATTTTTTTTTTGAGTACTTTTACATACAAAACAGTGTTTGAATCATTAATCTGTTTAAAACTGCTTATTTAAATTAATTTAACATGACGTGAATCAAGTCAATAACAATCAATTTGAATAATAAAAATATAGGTCAAAAACTTCCGCTAATTTAGAATAAAATGTTTATAATCAAATTTAATTGGAGATCTTACGCATTACTTTCTTTCGTGACAAACATTTAGCAAATAAACATACATTATTTTCTCTACTACTTTATTCCATTCAAAAGTTGTAAGCTTCCAAAGAAAAATTACACCAATTAAATAAAAAAAAATGTTTTCGAAATTGCTCTAACTGATGTACTGACTACAATTAAAATACCTGCACATACATTACAGCCATTCCTCTTACAAATAGCTCTGATAGCATGCATAGAAACGATTCCAAGAAATATATTAACTACAACCAAACAAAATGATTGCCAACAAATCGCCAAGTCTTTTTCCACGCTTTGTAGCACACACGTTATGACTCACGCCAACTCATTACTCCGTCCTTAAAAGACGGACAAGAATTTGTGTACACCTCAGTAAACCTCGGAGATTTATACACACCTCAGTAAACCATTTTAGTGTTATATACCGCTGCACTGGAGCGTTGCACAACTTGCACAAATAAGTTCTTCTACCCTTTAATTTCATGGTAGATCCAGTAGGGGTGGATGGATAATGAGACACATCGCGGACCACCCCTCTCATCAGTGTCTTTACTAGTAAGCGGCGAGGGTAACTATTAATAGATAGTTAGGCAAGAAATAAATGGCAGCGTGGGAGCACGCAAAGAAAGAATTCTGGCGAATCCAGCGCGCAAACAATTGTTGTGCCATCTGGCAAGTTATGTTTTTACGTCTGCAATCACAATGGGAAGTGGAGCTTAAGGTTGGATGGAGTTCATTTTATGGATTTATAATAGTTCTTTTTTCTTGTAGTTTTTGAAAGAGCGTATAAATTTGTGTAGGATGGTTTGTTTTTGTTTTTCAGTGCGGCAAAGTCACTTTTAATTGCGTAGCTTCTTTAATAAAATCTAATTCTGTATTTTGGGGAAAATGTTTATGTAATGGGGTGTAAAAGTTTTTAAACGTAGAATACGCACCTCACAAGAAATTATTTTTTTTTTAAATACATAAGACGTAGTATTTTTATCATGTGTGAACATGTTGTCCTGGTTAGGGTTCTGTGACGCTATCCGAAAATGAGGGCCAACAAATAAAACTCCATTTCAAATTTTGGCAGAAAATGGTACTTCGGGCCCTTTAATTCTTAAAATGCTTTTATGAATAACGTTAGTCTTAAGGAATTTTCTGGAGAATTTGGCTTTTTGTTTGAGGTGTTTTGTAATGGATTTTAAGCACATTTGTATACCCAATAGCTATAGTATACCCAAGCAGTCGTAGTACGTTGATCAATATCTTCTTGAAGTTTCACATTTATCACTTTTGACAAATTACCGCGCTTATGGAGTTGTATAGTGCTTCTTATTGTATTTGGAATAATTCATTCTTTCATTTATGCCTAGAATTATCAAACATTGATATATTCTTTTGGCTATTGAATGTGGATTTGAGTGTTTCCTTGTAGAATTTGGAATACTTAATTCTTCATTTACGACGACATTTATCTTACTTTTGTATATATTCTTTTAGAGATTCTTGAACAATTCATTCTTCATGAAGTTCTTGATGTATTCAACATTGCTATATTCATGTGGCTATTGAATTTGGCCATTCTTGCAGTATTACAATCAATTGCTTCATATATCTCGTTCCTTATTAAAAATTGGCATATTTCTGAGTTCATTCATCCGTTCTCGAATGTTCACACATATAGTTGAAATTTGTCGAGCAGTTATTTATATTTTTATTATTTTCTTTTTTATAAAGTGAACAGCAAATAAAATTCTATTTTGAATGTTTAACTTTAAAGTGCGATTTATTTATAGAAATTGGCAATCAAAAACGATACGAAAGAAAATTAGCAAAATATTGTAAAGAAAACGTAAAAAGTGGGAAACAAATCTAATAACGTATAAAAGTAAACAGAAAAGTGGGAAACAAAACTAATAATGTATAAAAGAAAGTAAACATAAGAGAGGGAAACAAATTTAATAATGCATAAAAGTAAATATAAAGGGGAAAACGAGTTTAATAATGCATAAAAGTAAACGTAAAAGTGGGGAACAGATATAATGTATTAAAAAAATAAACAAAAGTGGGAAACAAATCTTAACTGTATTCGAGGAATGTCACTATTTCCCGAACTTCGTTTAAAATTTGGACAAAAATTATAAAATAACCGTTTATATAAGTTAACCACATAGAAATTTATGACTGCATTCATCTCAAATATCCACCAAAAAGATAAAAATACGTTAATTCAGACAAGAGACGTTGGAAAAATAATCCACATACAGATTCAACTGTCGAGCTCACGTGTGAACAAAGGTAGTTGCCACACAAAAAGGGATTAAAAAAAAAAAATAGAGTTCACCGTTTGTATTTGCCCTCGAGAGGGATAAACTTTCCTCTAAAGGGGGTAACAATAAACGGCCAAACGACCTTACAAGCAGAGGCGGACCTTTAATGATACTGAAACTGCAATCCAACAGTTGTTGCAAAGTTCCCCCGCGGTTTGCGAAACACAGTATCCATGGCAACGGATCATTCCGTGTTGCCACTGACACAATGACAAATAATGCATGCGTCAACGCTCTCGTTTCTCATTCGTCTTCCCAGAGACGAATGTCGGAGACACTTGGGATTGAAATTAATTCCAGATTGGAAACAAAAGTGCTAGATTTTTCAAAATGCAATAAATGATTTTACTGATTTTCAAAATACAACACGTATATAGTTTGGCATTGGTTAGATTAATTTTGTATAACAATTTTCTAAAATAAAAAATATCAAAGAAGTAATTTCTTTTTTTTTTTTTCACAATAACGATTCCTTTAATATGCGTAAACCAAGTAAAATTGTTCGAACAATATGATAACATTTTTTAACTAAAATAAATGTTCTTATCTTTTCCTGTGTCATAAACTTTCTTTGCTAGTCAAACGAAAGCCAGAAAAAAATTTTTGCACAGAATATTTTTTTAAAGTATTTATTAAAACAATTAAAGAAATAATAAAGGATGTGCTTTTTTTTTCTTCTAACAATAAGCAATACTATATAACGAGCATTGTAAAGTTTAGACTTATCTATTTAAAATTTGCCAATGCGAGCATTTACTTGAAAATTTCTTGCAATAGAATGCAATGTTATTTCGATTGATAACTTCAAATAAAACTTGTCATTATTGTACACATTCATTTGATAAATGCCAGATTTAGATAAAGCTTTAAAATATCTAATCGCTTAACTGTATCATTTTGGTTAAAATGGAAAAGGGTAATAGAGTCATTGTAGATTTATTTCCTAATATTATCGTACATTTGTTTTGATTCCATTTTCTGTTGTACTTCGACACGCATAAATAGAAATTAATGTGAAGTGACAAATGAAAGTGAAGACAGAAGTGGCGAATCAAGCAATAAATATGCACTGCTTATTGACAATCGATTGTGTCGATTATTCGAGTACCAGGGTTAATAGATCCAAACCTCTATTTCCATTCTTATACATAAATGTTTCCATAATTCTTCTACTTGCATAATTCAGTCATAGTAACTTGTATATGATAATTGTATGGCTGATAGTAACTTCTAGTTACAAAATCAGTCATAGTAACTTATATATTAAAATATATAATAACCCAAAATTTTGAAGTAACAAACGCATTCAAATTTATCAAAACCAATTAAAAATTTTCTAAAGCATTAAATGGGAACACATTCTCAGTTAAAGAAACAGCAATAAAATAGTAATTTTATGAAAAAATATATATTCAAATTGCATATCGAATATATATCGAATAATATCAAACAATATCGAATTTTCCACAAAGATTTAAGTCGCACTTTCAAATTTAATGAGATTCAATTATGATCAAAGTAATACGATAAATTAAATCCTATCTTATAAACAATACAATTCTATGGAGTTTTAAAGTCAGAATTTTATAAAAGTCTAAGTAAAAAACAATTGTTAAGAATCTATCGATTATGACAGTTCATTGATTAAAATTCTATCGATTATGATAGTTCATCGATTAAAATTCTATCGATTATGATAGTTCATTGATTAAAATTCTATCGATTATGATAGTTCATTGATTAAAATTCTATCGATTATGATAGTTCATTGATTAAAATTCTATCGATTATGACAGTTCATTGATTAAAATTCTATCGATTATGACAGTTCATCAGTTAAGAATCTATCGATTATGACAGTTCATTAGTTAAGAATCTATCGATTATGACAGTTCATTAGTTAAGAATCTATCGATTATGATAGTTCATTGATTAAAATTCTATCGATTAAGATTCTATCGATTATGATAGTTCATTGATTAAGATTCTATCGATTACGATAGTTCATTTGATTAAAATTTATCGAATTTTTACGAACCCCAGCTAGAAAAAAAAGTTTTTTTTTTTTTTTTAAACAGAAAACAGAATTATAAAAAATTGAGGAAATCATAAATTGGCAAAAATTTCACAAATTGCAATCGACTTCTAAATAATTTGGTAAAGAGAAACAAAAATTTTGGAACAAAACTTTTGTTTTAATATTTTTTTGCCTGGCCACAAATGAAGAATATATATAATGATTTGCAAGACATTTCCTTTTCTCAAAATTCGAGCTTTCTGAGCTTCTTATTTATTTCCACACCTCTGAATGGATCCTTTGTGGGTTGAAATCAAGGCTTGATTTACACAAGAAGGCAACAGCTGGGAAGACGGTTATCCTAGACGACCGACGTCTCGGGAGAATTTAATTGGTTTCTTTGCTTATTTTCTATAACAATCTCCTTAAATCAAAACTTTTTCTGACGGCCATTTAATTTGAAATTAGAGTGTGAAGTTTTCAGAATTCTTTCTTGACTAAGGAAAACTAGTCGGAATATTAATCAATTTTTGTCTGGAACATAGAAGAAATGGAAAAGAAAATTGGGAAAAAAAATCTAAAATTCATTACAAAACAATTTATGTGCATTTTAGAACAGAACATGCTTCAATTTTCACACAAGAAATACGAGTAAATATAAAATTAAGACAATTGTAGAAAAGTTGTAAATTAAATATGCTTTTTAATGTTAAAATAGAATATTTATTAATTCCTTCAAAATCTATATATTTTTAATAATGAACCACCCTGATCACACCGAATTTATGAAAATCGTTACTGCGCTTGAAAGTAAATTAAAATAATGTAAAGCATGGATACTTTTACATCCATATCTTTGATTGAAACTAAAATTTTATGTTTTTTCTAAAATTATATATAATTATGGATGAGTAACGAGTTGTAAACTTGCACATATGTATGTACATAAAACAAATATGGGAATAGTTTTAAAGCAAATTGCAACTATCCAGCATATTACTGGTTGTTATTGTTTAAGTTTTTCTTTTCTTTTCTTTTTTTTTTTTTTTTTTTTTTTAACTTGTGGAAGCCTATATGTATAGAAAACATTGCGTGGCTCTATCAAGCAGTTAATGATATCTTCTATCAGAAAGTTAATGATAGACGAAATGAAGAAGCTTTCTTGCATCATGGGATTACCCCGATTTTTTTTGCCACATGCTTAATAACATAACTATTTGGCATCTTCTGAACAATTTATATACTTAATTTTAAATTGAAGTATAAAAGAAAAAATTCAGTAAAAGATTATAAAATTTATATAAGGATACATGAAATTCCACCAGAAAACAAAAAAGTTGGCAGCATATCCTACGTACTATATTTAACAGTTACCATGGCTTCATTTCTAAAGAATCTCACTAATCCTTCAAACAATTCACAATCCCATGGCGGACTTGATAAGTCAATTCTAATGGGTAAACTGGGTTCAAGAATACGAGAGAGAGAGAGAAGACATCCTAATCTGATTCTGCATTATCTTATCCCACTGGAACCTAGCCATCAATTAAACAAAAAAATACAATTTTCGAAAAGAACCTTTTTTATTACATATAATTTTTAGACTTTTAAAGTGTTATAAAACTAACATACATGTATATAAAATGGGATATTATTGTTTAAGTTGATGGAAGAAATGATAAAGTTTTTCATCATCTCTTTTGGTTTTCATTCATTTTTTTTTTTTTTTTTTTTTTTTTTTTTTTTTTTGGTTTCATTCAGATTTTGATTTTTAAAAAAGTTGATGGAAGAAATGATGAAGTTGAAGATTTTTTTTTTTTATCATGGGGTTACCCGGTTTCTTGCTACATTCTTAATGACATAGTTATTTGACATTTTTTACTGAACAAATAATACTTAATTTCACATTGAAGTAAAATATACAAGTAAATCCAGTAAAGAACTTAATAAGGTACATGAAATTCCACCTAATTACAAACTGGTAGTAATAAGGTACATGAAATTCCACCTAAAAACAAAAGTTGGTATGAGGCATATTCAAAATCCATGACATACTATATTTAACAGTTACCATGGCTTCATTTCTAAAGAAAATCCTTAATCCTCCAAACAATCCACAATCCCATGCCGGACTTGAAAAGTCCTTAGTACAATTCTAATGGGTGAACCAAGGTTCAAGAACACGGGAGAGAGAAGACATCCTAATCTGATTCTGTATTATCTTATCCCACAGAAACACTGTTTCCATGCACAGTTCCCTGGCACTGGTGGCAGTGACCAGAGCCACGCAATGCTCTTTCAATGGGATTCCACGCTGGAGCGGTCAAGCGGAAAGCTGCACGCTTTGCTGGCCTGCTTCTATAGTAAAAAAAAATGCTATTTAGCCGCGACGACAGCTGTAATAAGTCGGGAATTTTAATACAGATTAACACCCGTGTTGTGAGGATTGTAGCAGCAGGTACTACAATCCTAAGCATCTGCTGGAAATTGATTAGTAATTAAGATTAAAAATAATTGCTCCATTTAATAAAAAAGAAATGTTTATTTTTTTATGTGTAAAAGACAGCAACTTGGGCGTACAAAAGACTTGTTTTTAATTATTTTTAAAATACCCCAACAAATTATTTTTTAGAAAAATAAAAACATTTTTGTGGTTTTTTTGTTTTTAAGTCATAACACATATTATGGCAACGGATTAATTGAAGTTTTAATTTGTATGTGGATTTCATTTTAAAAACTTTGACAGAATATGGAACATTTAGTTAAAATTTTCAAGAACTTCCAAAAGATTTCGATTTAAAAAAATTTTTTTTTTTTTTTTTTTTTTTTTTGAAAGAGGAATTAAAACTTTTTGAAAATAATTATTAAAATTTCATTGCAAATAAACGTAATTGAGCTATATAAAATATCTAAAAGCAATAAATAAAGTATGAAACTTAAGACTACAAATAAATTAATACTAAATGGCAAGTATGATATTTAAATAAATGCCATAAATGTAAGTATAAATTATTAGTTTATTTATTGTAGTATATATTTGCAATAAATGCAAGTATGAAACTTAAATTACTTTTCCTAAAACATTCTTCACATATATTATGAAGAATTAATCCTATTGTCATAAACGTATCTT
Source organism: Caerostris extrusa (assembly GCA_021605095.1). NCBI lineage: Eukaryota > Metazoa > Arthropoda > Arachnida > Araneae > Araneidae > Caerostris > Caerostris extrusa. The sequence continues at coordinate 78,814 of BPLR01017739.1, read as the reverse complement.
TTTTTTGGTGAGAAATTAATTATATATGCCAAGAAAATATTTTGCTTATATTTTTAATTAAACATTAAATAGATATACAATATCAGATTTTATAAACGTACTGTTCATGTAATTTTAATCAATAAAAACTACACAAAAAAATATAAAAAGATAAAATTAATGTAAAACTTCATTAAATACTTTCTCCCTTAAAAAAAAAAAAAAAAAAAAAAAAAACTACGAAAATCACGATAAAAACTAGGAAAAATTAACACAAAAAAATCAGGAAACAATGCATTTTAACATAGCAGGATTTACATTATTGCAAATATCACACCACGACAATCCAAAGCACCTTCTAATCCCAAATGCATAAATCCATCATAATTCATTCCCACATAAATACAACACATGCATATTTACTTAACACCCCATCGTACATGACATGGGACCTGTATCAATGATGTATTGCACCTTTAATGAAAACCTGGGGATTCTGGCTCTTAATATGCCATTAATCTTCCTAGAGTTGTGGTAATTTTAATTCACTTTCTCTCCTGGTGTGCTTGAGTTGGCACGTCAACTATTCTTTCACTTTTAAGCCTTTTTTTTTTTTGTATATATAGTTTCTTATGAAGCATTATGAAATGAAAGAAAATAAATGAATGTATATTGCCATGAAATGTCAAAATCAAAATGACGTGGAATTTATATTGTTGCAACAAAATTATTTAAAAAAGAAAATTAAGCTGTTAGTGAAATTGCTGAATTGATTAGAATTTATTCATGTGCAAAAGATTTTTATAAACTCTTTAGTGAGTAAAATGAGTAACAAAATTAATAAGTATGCAGAAGTTAAATATTTTTTTAGTAGTTAAACGTCAAACAAATCATACAAGCTGAGGATTAAATAAATATACTTTTAACCATTTTAAACTTGTAAATTAAATGCAAGGTGAACGAATTTAGACATTTAGAATATAATTTAATAATCAATATTTACTTATATATATTTTTGCATATATAGTTTCTTTTGAAGCATTATGAAATGAAAAAAATAAATAAATAAATAAAAGAATGCATATTGCCATGAAATGTCAAAATCGAAATGGCGTGGAATTTTTATTGTTACAATAAAATTATTAAAAAAAAATTAAGCTGAATTAATTAGAATTTATTCATGTGCAAAAATTTTTTTTTAACTCTTCAGTAGGTAAAATGGGTAATAAAAATAATAAGTATGCAAAATTAAATATTTATTTTTCAGTAGTTAAAATTTCAAACAAAGGACATACAAAAATTAAGGATTAAATAAATCCACTTTTAACCATTTTGAACCTGTAAATTAAATGCAAGATGAAAGAATTTAGACATTTAAAATATAATTTAAGAATAAATATTAATACAATGAGATAAAATAAAAAATTTTTATATGATTTTTGAATAATATATTATAATTGTAGAAATTTCAAAACTTTTTATAAAATTTTAATACCCTTAATATAAATATAATTGTATGAATAACTTTTAAATAAAATATGCGTTGTATTTAAAGACTAAATATATTTAAATAGAATTTTAAAACAGTGGCATAAAAATTAGTTTCAAAATTTTTATCAATATCCGTCACCATACAGACAAAGAACTTAATTTTAATTTAAAATCAACAAGAAAATTAATAAGCAATTCAATTAATATATGATTCATGAATATTTATTGAGTTATCGAATTTGCAAACAATATGGATATGAATCATAAAGGAGATATTTAATGGTATTGATAACATAAAAGTAATAAATCAGCTGTCAATTTATCTTAGGAATAGTTTTAAAACAGATTTTTTTTTTTCAATTTGGAAAAAAACATCAATGTTTAAAATATCAACGTACATAAAATAAAATATTTGTTATTTTATTACTGTCAATGAATTATCTTGCATTTGCGTGATAAAGCAATTTTAAAAACGGCATTTTATTGCATTTGAGTAATAAAGCAATTTTAAAAACGGCATATTTATTGCATTTGATAATAAAGTTTTAAAAACGGCATATTTATTGCTTTGATTTCTAAAAACGGCATATTTATTGCATTTGAGTGATAAAGCAATTTAAAAAATGGCATATTTTTATTTGAAGCATTTTAAAACCAGATTTATTGCATTTGAGCGATAAAGCAATTTTAAAACGAATTTTAAAAACAGCCTATTTCTTGAATTTGATAATGTAATTTTAAAACATTCCTTGCATTTGAGCGATAATAAAATTTTAAAACAGCATATTCTCTTGCATTTTTTAAAGCGGCTATTTCTCGCATTTCAGCAATAATGTTTTAAAAACAACATGCTTCTTGAACTTAGGCTTTTTAAAGCGGCATATTTCTCGCATTTCAGCAATAATAACAATTTTAAAACAACATGCTTCTTGCACTTAGGCTGTTTTAAGATATGCATTATAATGCAATTTTAAAACATATTTGCATTTGATTTCTTTTAAACAGCATATTTGAGTGATAACGCAATTTTAAAAAACAATGCAATTTTAAAACAGCATATTTCTTGCATTTGAATGATAATGCAATTTTAAAAACAGCATATTTCTTGCATTTGAATGATAATGCATTTTAAAACAGCATATTTCTTGCATTTGAATGATAATGCAATTTTAAAACAGCAAAAATGATAATGCTATGCTTTGTTTTTGAAGAACTATGAGTCATATACAATTTTAAAACAGCATAATTCTTGCATTTGAGTGAGAAAATTTTATGTGAATTTTTTAACTTGAAAAAAAAAAAATTGAAGAAAAAAAAAATGACCGCCTACAACAAAGCGACACATGATATTGAAACGGAAAAAAAAAAAAAAAAAAAAAAACCATTACTAAAAGGCCATTTTCTACGCTTATCACAGCTGTCATAATTTAACAATACATTGAAAAGTAACAATAGTCATCTTCATTATGTTTTCGAATCTTTAACGATAAAGAGTTCTTTGACTTAAACAATTTTTGCATGTCAAGAACGAAACGAGTAAAAAAAAAAATATAAATAAAAAAAGATGATTAACTTTTAAACAACTGCTCCCTCACTGGTAATATAAAACGTGCATGGAGGGAAAAAAAGAGACTTTAGTAGAGGTGAAAAGAGATAACGTAGAAAAACATCCGGAAGCTGAAGCCTGTTAAAGTGACTGATGACGAGGTTATAGAGATAGCAGCGCCCCTATGGAGCACTCTCGAGAAGCACTCGTCGCACTTGGGGCATCATTATCGATTCTCTTTATAGATATGAAATCTTTGTGGAGGCGGGTATGGGAAGTAATCGAAAAATGCTTTGTGATAGATAAAAATCGACAGCAAAAAAATGACGAGTTGTCTATAGCAAAATATTTTGGAAAAAAGAATTTCAAACTCTTAAATCAGAAAATAAAGTTTAAGCTGAACTTTTTTTTTTTAAAAAAGATGAATTTTTTTTCCTTTCTGAGTAGTATAATGCGATGATAAAATTCGTTTAATTTTTTTTTTTTTTTTTTTTTTACAAATTTATGTTGAATAATGCATTGTAAGTAAAGTATGCATCGTAAATATTTATTAACTAAATTTATAAAGAAAATTTATTTATTAGAAGAAATATAATATTTACATAAGATTTAAGAAAATATTATAAAAATACAATTCAAATGCAAAAGCCCCTCATTAATAATAATGCTTTTTTTTAAAAGATAAAAGAATTAAACTAAAATTATTGCTATAGAGTACATACTCGCGCAAATATATATTTTACAAACAAAAAAAATTTAGTTAAAAATGCTTTAATAATATAATTAAATTATTTTATTAAAAACTCATGATCAATAGATAAAATTTTCTGACTCTGTTTTGAGATTAAAATAATTTATTTGAATTATAACCACATTTTCTACTTTATTGTACTTACAGAACATAATTTTGACAAAATTCATTAAAATCAGAAAAAAAAATTGCAAACATTAGCAAAATTATAAATTTACCATTAACACACTAAAAATTTGGTAATGATGTTTTTCGTAGCATAACATACCTTTATCTATAAAATGATCCTCAAATTAAGACATATTTGCTTTTATTGTAAAACTAGAAGCAATTATGTATGAAAATATAAAAACAGTTATTAAATTATCACTTATTTAAATCCTAAACAGCTATAAATAAAAATTTAGAGATCCTGGTACATTCAATTCACATCATGAAATATATTTGTACCAAGTTTCAAGGTTTTATTATGATGCGAAATTTTACACGAAAACATAATTGAAAAAATGCATTTAAAATTTATATTTTTTTAAAAAGCATTTTCTTTTATTAAAAAATTGTCGAAAACTTCCATATTTTTAGCTTATTCATTTCATTAAACACATCTTTATTACATTTTTTTTTTTTTTCTAGTAGATAAAAGGTTTTCTTTTCTCTCTTTTGGTTTTTAGTTGAAGGTAAATAATGTCGTTAGGAGATATCGATACTCTCTTTATTGATTCTGAAACAACCTTGAGTTGTGTAATGACCTGGTATAATTCCCCAAGATTTTAAAATGGATAGTACACATTTTGTTCCATCGTTTTTTGCATTTCGGTCATATTTGATAGTTGGCCTCGTTTTTGTTTTTTGATGAAAGATTCTAAACATCTTTTAAACAGTTTGGACAGCAAGATGTAAATTTACTAAGAGAAACATCTCAATAGCAATAATTCGATTACTTAACAGTTCAATCCGTATTTTTGTACTGCTATATAAGTCCATGTCAAGCTATAACTTGGATGAATTTGCAGTTACATCATTGACACTAATATTAGTTGCAGTGGCTTTAGTTATTTTAGGGCAATAACTTTAAGAACGACCTTTATTGAATAAATAGAATCAAGAATATTCTGAATTTAGTAGAAATACTTCAAATAAATAAAGCAAGAATGAGCAAAAGATAGAATTCGAGAGTAGTTATTTACAAATATAAATAAAGATGAACGTTGCCAATTTCAAGACACTAAATAATCTAAAAAATTAAAAGATGAAATGCTTCACTCATACAACATTATAAAAATAAATTCTAAATTTTAAAAGTCAAAAGAAGAAATATGTGATAAAAAAACACAAATACATTTCGGTTTAAAAATAACACTTCCAGTCAAATTTGATATTCATTCTTTAATAAAACTACTCTAATTCAGCTTCTATATTGGAAGTAGTAGGAATACTATCTACAGGGAATATTAATATATTATACTATCTATCTGTAGGGAAAAAAGTATCTTTGAAAACCAGACTATTAAATTATTAATTATTAAATTTTTTAAAAGATGTAATAAGATAATTTAATATAATATTTATTCTATTTAATATTAAATAAAATTCGATATTTACATCGAAATTGCACTTTAAGTAGTCTAATACCTTAAATAAACCATTCAAACTCAAGATCAAATTTGACATGCTTGAAAACCTAATAACATAATTTCTAATAAAAATAAGTTTAAATAGATTTTGCAGCCTTTTTATGCATCCTTAAATAAATGAAGAGGAAAAGATTAAATAAATATCCACCATTAAGAAACCAAGGCCAAGGTGCATTTTTTAAAGATAAAAAAAAAGAAAATAAACTAATTTGTTAAATTGGCTTTGTGATTATCTATTACACGATACTGCATTTACCTGTTTTAGACGACTTTTTATTTATAAAAAAAAAAAAAAGGATTAAGTTTACTTCCCTAAGTATACCAGACATTTGTGAAATGAACTTTAAAGCCGCCTTCGAATTACAGAAAAGTATCTACAAAGCATCCACAAAAATACCAGAGATTTCTAGGGGGCACTTTAAAAAGCATCAGTTAAATGAATTGTGAAGAAAACAAAGCTAGAACACACGCGTCGTTAACTCAAAATCATAGGTTCTCGCAAACATCCTTTTTGAAGCTTTATATAAAAAAAAAAAAAAAAAAAAAAAAAAGAAGATACACGACAGTATATAACGAGGTATATTGAAGTTATGCAAACTTCAAATAAAGATTAATCCCACAATTCTAAATCTAAAATGGGAGAAAAATTCAAAAATATTCAAAGAATTCTATAAAATTTTTGTTCACCAATTCGCAGCTCGATATTTAATTTCAAAGGTTTAAGACTGCAAAAAATTTTCCCAATTCGTGTAAAAATTAATTAGTTGGGGTAGTTATCTTCTATATTGTTTAAGAATTTAAAGATAATTTTTAATAATCCATTAGACTTGAATTATCTATATAAAAGAATAGACTTGAATAATGGACGTAGCTTTATAATAAGAATATAGACTTGAATAATGGACTTAGCTATATGATAAGAATATAAACTTGAATAATGGACTTAGCTATATGATAAGAATATAAACTTGAATAATGGACTTAGCTATATAATAAGAATATAAACTTGAATAATGGACTTAGCTATATGATAAGAATATAAACTTGAATAATGGACTTAGCTATATAATAAGAATATAAACTTGAATAATGGACTTAGCTATATGATAAGAATATAAACTTGAATAATGGACTTAGCTATATGATAAGAATATAAACTTGAATAATGGACTTAGCTATATAATAATATAAACTTGAATAATGGACTTAGCTATATGATAAGAACATAAACTTGAATAATGGACTTAGCTATATGAAATAAGCTATATATAGAATATAGACTTGAATTAGTTATATAACTAAACTTATAAAAATGAATTTCGAAAATGAAATGAAAGCAAAACCCCTTTATTATTTTAAATTAAATGGCACGTTGCTTTGACAATTGATATAAATATACTAATAAGCAGAACGGAATATATTCAACATTCTTCAGCTTATTTAATTCATAACAGAAATAATTATTTAGGTAATTCGTTAAACAGAACAAGAATTTGTGTAAAACTCCAATGGATTTTAACATAATTCATATAAATGTCAGAATAACTAACAATAAAGATATTTATATATAAGAATGTATTCTTAAGATTGCCAGATCAAAATTTGGTTAATGCTAAAAACAAACACACACAAAATGTTGCTCCATTTTTTTTTTTTTTTTATATTAAAATTTTTTCAAGAACTAATTGACACGTTTTCCTGGGCGATCCACTAACAGGAAAATGTAAGATTAGAAATAGGATAAATTAAATGTTTCCTTTTCTTTTAAAGTCTGAATACTAACTATAATGACATTCTCAAATACTTTTCCTTCTGATCCACATAACATTAGGACATAAGAAGAAAGAATTAACGCCAAAGTCAGGCAAAACTTCTAGCGATTGTTGTCTCGGAGAGACTCAAATCCAAAACCTGTGCCATCGAGCGCCAGAGTGCTAGTTAAGCCTCGGCCATCAGGCCCCACATTTGCTAACGCCAAAAGGCGAATGCATACGTGATAAAAGATTAATGGCTATTTATATAAGTAATCATCCATGATTTAACGCTATTTTGACAGAATCATGAATATGTATCTATAAATATTCCAAATGAATTTTACGAACATAGATTGTGTATAAAGGTATAATATAAATCTGGAACTAAGGATAGGATGAGTTGCACAACACGATTTATAACACCATTGTTCGTCTTTTATAGATTTGCAATACAAGACTAATTCGTATTTTTCCCTCGTACTCTTAACGAATTCTTTCCACGAGTAGACTCTACGAAATCCGCTACAAGTCATAAAAAAGATCGGATTACTAAAAGTCCTAATCCTCCTCCTACAGTTTTCCCAGAGGAAACCGGGCGTGAAAGACATCTTTAACCCTAAAACCCCCTATTAGTTCTTACGATACCAAAGAGCCAACACTGATAAAGTACCACTTTTAAATATGTGCCCGACCCTCTGATGGATGCGGCGGCTGTTTTCAATTCGTCCCGAACCGGAAAGGGAGAGAGATCGGGAGAGGGGTGGGGCATAGGATGGCCGCTTCGGCAATCCATTTTCCGAGATGAAAGATGATGCGGTGGTGGCATCCCGGAACAGAAACATGGATTGAATTGTGAAGGAGGCGCTCCCAGTACAGCACCAGTACTCGTTCCTTTTCCCATCTTATCTTCTTTGGGGTTTTATTTTTTATTTTCGCCGACATATCGGTACACGAGGAAGTGGAAAGGTTTTATCAGAGACGGATTTTAGTGAACTTGCACGTCTTGCATCTTTCGCTTAGGTGACTTTTTCGCTGGTGTCAGCAAAAGAGCGATATGTGATAGTTATTGTAGGGTATGGATTAAACGTGACTATTCTTTGGAGTTGGTAGATTCTCTGGTTTATAAATTATGATCTTCTGAGTAGTAGAGTTACATTAACCGTGTTTAGACTTTTTGCCGGGCATGATTGTATTATAGTACCTATTTATTTCAATTTAACTACTTCACCTAATTGTGTTACGATTTTGGACAGGCCATGATTGCTGCTGACTTGGATGAATGTTCTGCACTAAATGATTTGTATTGTATTGTAGGGAAGTATAGCTAATTGTCTAATGAATAATAGTCAATGATTTGGCCATTTGTTTAATAATATTAAACCATGCATTTAAATTTAATCATTTAGGATACATCACATGAAAATAACATAAGATATATAAATCTTCAAATACCGGTTATTTTCATCTGATGTCCTCCGCCACAAGAAAGGTACATATATAGCAGATTCAGATTTACCCAGGTGGTTTGGTTTGATTTGATTTGTCGCTCTACGGTCATTTTGTGCACACTTCATGTTAATTAGACCAGGACCTACAGTTTAATGTGGATTCCGAAGCACCAAATATTTTCCGTCGCCAGAATTCGAATCTGAAGCCTGTGGTATCAAAGACCAGAGCGATAGCTAATTGGCCATCAGACGCTTCCAGTACAGCACCAGTACTCGCTCCTTCTCCCATCTTATCTTCTTTGGGATTTTTTTTTTCGCAGACATGTCGGTACACGAGGGAGTGGAAAGGTTTTATCAGACAGATTTTGGTGAACTTGCACGTCTTGCATCTTTGACTCTTTTTCGCTGGTGTCGGCAAAAGGGCAATATGTGATTATGTTATTAAACGTGACTAGTCCTTGGAGGTAGATTCTCTGGTTAATGAATTATGATCTTCGGAGTGGTAGAGTTACATTAACCATGCATGCGGCTGCTGTAACCATGTTTAGACTCCATTAGATAAGTTAATAACCATGTTTGCATTCCATTAGATGGATAAACATTGCTTAGTACCCATTTATTTCAATTTGACTACTTCACCTAATTATGTTGATTCTGGACGGGCCATGACTGCCGCTCACCTACATGAGTGTTCTACACTAAATGATTTGGATTGGATTGTTGCCTACTGAAAGTATTGGAGAGCACGTTGTCTAATGATTAATATTAGGGAGATTGATGGCCGAGTGGCTTGCACTTTAGCGCTCGGTACCACAGGATATAGATTAAATGCGACTATTCCTTGGAGGTAGATTCTCTGGTTTATAAGTTATGATGTTCGGAGTAGTAGAATTATATTAAATCATGCATGCTGCTGATGTAACCGTGTTTAGACTTTTGAGGGGCATGATTATCTTGGTACCTATTTATTTCAATTTCACTACTTCACCTAATTGTCTTGATTCTGGACGGGCCATGACTGTTCTGCACTAAATGATTTTGACTGTATTGTAGGGAAGTATTGGAGAGCTCGTTGTTTAATGACTAATAGACAATGACTTGTCCATTGTTTAATAATATTAAAACATGCCTTAAAACTCAGTTGTTTTGGATACATTACATGAAAATAATCTTAAATATTTTCAAATACAGGTCATTTTGATCAGGAGTCATCCGCCACAAGAAAGGCACATGTATAGCAGATTCAGATTTACCCAGATTGTTTTAGTTTGTCACTATACCCATCATTTTGCGCACATGGGCATTGAACTAATTAGACACAGGGTATGGGTATTGAACATGTATTGGATTTTTCCGTGATAATTTTTTTTTTTCCGATTAATTGAAAAAATAATACAACATTTCAATTTTTCTGGAAAATAACAAGGGAAAAAGGTTCCACTTAAGTTCAAGATATCCTACATGTAATATTTCATCAAGAACGAATTTTTCACAGAAGATAATAGTTAATAGTTCTAGATTTTTAGTTTAATAGTTATCGCAAAGGAATTTGATGTTTCCTGTCGCTAAACTTTACAAACCAAAAACATCGAAATAAGTAAAGATAAAAACCAAACAAACGAGTGGAAGAATGCGCCGGGAACACTGCCAAGTCTGCAGCAAACCACTTAACTAAAGAGTGTCAATATCCGACCAAGCATGATCTCTTAAAAGGTTCACTGAGCCTTCTCTTTGCATATGGGAAGAAACAAAAGACATGAAAAATGCAACATTCCGATTTAAGATAAAAGTTTTTGCATAAATGCAAAAATAGCTGGATAGATAAAGCAAAGCAAAAATCCAAATAATATTAATTCAATGAATAAATTCGTTTCATTAAAGAAAATAAAAGTCCATTCCTATAAGTACAGGCAATCAAAATCTAAAATTATTAATAATCTCTAAAATCAATGAAAAATCTTTGTAAAGTCTAGAAGGAGAATCTAGAATGGGATAAAACAAGAAATTCTGAATTACATACTATAATAAGTTTGTTTTCAAAATCACGTACAGAATTCGTAAGAATATAATTATTCTTGTATCAAAATACCTAGTGTATATTTGATTGAAAGATTACTTCACACAAATATGGACTCCTCTTCTAAAGATCCATAAAGAAAGTATATTTCCTTCACAACAAGTAAAATAATCATACCGAAGTTGTACCTCTCACACATAAAATTGTCAAACTAAATTTTTGTAGATTGGCCTACCTATGCAATAGCTTTTACCACCTAATCAATTTCAAGTCATATTCATTTACATTTTCATTGCATAAGACATTTTGAAAGCTAGGATGTCTTCTTTAACATGGAGTTCTATTCCGATAAACATAAAACACCAAGATTAAAAAAATATTATATACACTAGGTCTGAAATGCTTATGGTTTTGTAAAGCTATTTACACACCAACTACTCATGTCTGAGTTTTACAGAATAGTTTGAAATAATACTGTATAGTTTGTGTGGCTTATATTCATGAAATTTCATTGTATTTTATTGCTATCGCTCTTATAGTTGTAACATAGGAGTCAAAGTATCCTTAAAATAAGGATTTGGTTTGTCGCTCTTCGATCATTTTCCGCACACTTTGGGTTAAATAGACAGGGACCTGCAGTTTAACGTGGATTCCGAACAATTCCCAAACATCCATGTCCCCGCCAGCATTCGAACTTAAACCTGTGGTACCAACTGGCAGAGCGTTAACCAATTGACCATCAGGCCGCCCTAAAATAACGGGTCAGGTGTGGTGTTAAATTACTGATGGGCTTTTGAGTTGTATTCAAAACCTATCAACTTTATCCTAGAAATTGGCACAATTAGTTTGTAGACAAATCCCACCAACGGGTAGGCAGGGACGAGATCCCCAATATTTGTTCCAAATTATAGTGGCAAGAAGAAACGTTAACACACCAAAATTACGTACACCTTCGAAAATTGGGCCAACGAATTAACCGGCTTATAAGTGAAATATGGAAAAGCATAACTAATTTACTTAGTGTCACCATATTAGAAAATATATTATATGCACGTGATTGATTTTTGATGAGTGCAACATTAATCAATCAAATGATTAATACTACTATTGCATGATCAAATCTAAAAACATTTGTTTTGTTCAGGCGTTTCTAACGACTCATCTCGGGAAGAAACCCATGAAATGCAGGTATTGCCAGGGCGATCCCAGACAGGAGCCCTGCCCTTCCAAGGAGCTCCTGATTGGGGGAGTCGAATTTCACCTGTGCGTGCGTCCGCCCCTTGTAGGTTACTCAAACTATTCTTGGAAATCGGATCCGGCAGGTGAATGCCCCGGCGGATCGATCCGGGCTCGAAGGGTGACGTCACAGACGGGCGCACACTTTCTTCAGACGATCGATGGGACCTTCCTCTTTTTGTAGTTTCAAGTTGAACAGGAAATGGGGCGCAAGCAGGACTAGGTCAGTTACCGGGAGGGGCACACACTCGAGATAACAGGGTGCATTTTAGGGCGCAGATTAAGATTTTGATTGGAATTGAATTTTTCCAATATTGTTAAGGGTATCTTTCCTTGCATTTAGCATGCAAAGAAAACGCATGAATTTTTTTTTGCATGAAAATAAATAGAAGGTTTGATTTGACTCTCTATGGTCATTTTTTTTTTATGCACACTTCAGGCTAATTAGACAAGGAACATACATTTTAACGTGCATTCCAAACCACTAACAAACATCCATGCCACCTCCAGAATTTGAACCTGAAAGGTTTGGTATCAAAGACCAGGTTTGGTTTGTCGCTCTACGATCATTTTGTGCCCCCTTTAGGCTAATTAGACCGGGACCTACAGTTTAACGTGTATTCCAAAACCACTCACAAACATCCAGGCCAAGCCAGGATTCGAATATGAAGACTGTGGGTATCAAAGGCCAGAACGCTAGCCAATTGACCATCAGGCTGCGATGAATAACAGGAGATGCGAACTATGGTGCATGGTAAAGGATATAATTTTTATATTCCATATTTATAATTTAAATTATGACAAATGTATGCATTAACATTGTAAGAGCATCACGAGAATTCTTGTCTTAAAGCAACAAAATGCATAGCCAGTACAGTATAAAATTAATAAGACTATAAGCAATACGATATGAAAGAAATGGTAATTAACAAAAAACAACGCACAAAATTGGGGAATAGCGAACATTTAAATAAGTCGGCAAATATAAATTATAAGCATCAAATACGAGATTAAAAGTTATAAACGGAATAAAATTCTTTTCAGAAATGAATATTAATGTGAAGAAAAATGCATTATGATTAAATAAATAATAAATACTCAATTTTTCTTAAAGAATATTAACTTTTAAAATTGACTAGTATCATAAAAAATTTTAATTACATAAAAACGGAAATTAAATTTCTCCACCACAAACGTCCAATTCTTAAGAAAATAAAATTTAAAAAAATCTATGGAAATTACATATGGAGGAATAATTACATAATGGAAATTACATAATTCAATATGGAATAATATCAAAATTAAGATACCATGGTAAAAAATTAAATATGATATATATACTATTAAAATAAAGAAATATGATATATATACTATTAAAATAAAGAAATATGATATATATAATATTAAAATAAAGAAATATGATATATATATAATATTAAAATAAAGAAATATGATATAGAATATTAAAATAAAGAAATATGATATATATACTATTAAAATAAAGAAATATATATATATACTATTAAAATAAAAGAAATATGATATATATACTATTAAAATAAAGAAATATGATATATATACTATTAAAATAAAAGAAATATGATATATATACTATTAAAATAAAGAAATATGATATATATACTATTAAAATAAAGAAATATGATATATATACTATTAAAAATAAAAGAAATATGATATATATACTATTAAAATAAAAAGAAATATGATATATATACTATTAAAATAAAGAAATATGATATATATACTATTAAAATAAAGAAATATGATATATATACTATTAAAATAAAGAAATATGATATATATACTATTAAAATAAAGAAATATGATATATATACTATTAAAATAAAGAAATATGATATATATACTATTAAAATAAAGAAATATGATATATACTATTAAAATAAAGAAATATGATATATATACTATTAAAATAAAGAAATATGATATATATACTATATAAAATAAAAAGAAATATGATATATATATACTATTAAAATAAAGAAATATGATATATATACTATTAAAATAAAAGAAATATGATATATATACTATTAAAATAAAAGAAATATGATATATATACTATTAAAATAAAGAAATATGATATATATACTATTAAAATAAAGAAATATGATATATATACTATTAAAATAAAGAAATATGATATATATACTATTAAAATAAAGAAATATGATATATATACTATTAAAATAAAAGAAATATGATATATATACTATTAAAATAAAGAAATATGATATATATACTATTAAAATAAAGAAATATGATATATATACTATTAAAATAAAGAAATATGATATATATACTATTAAAATAAAAGAAATATGATATATATACTATTAAAATAAAGAAATATGATATATAATACTAAGATAAAAGAAATAAATAAATATTAAAATAAAGAAATATGATATATACTATTAAAAATAAAGAAATGATATATATACTATTAAAATAAAGAAATATATATATACTATTAAAATAAGAAATATGATATATATACTATTAAAATAAAGAAATGATATATATACTATTAAAATAAAGAAATATGATATATATACTATTAAAATAAAGAAATGATATATATACTATTAAAATAAAGAAATATGATATATATACTATTAAAATAAAGAAATATGATATATATACTATTAAAATAAAGAAATATGATATATATACTATTAAAATAAAGAAATATGATATATATACTATTAAAATAAAGAAATATGATATATATACTATTAAAATAAAGAAATATGATATATATACTATTAAAATAAAGAAATATGATATATACTATTAAAATAAAGAAATATGATATATATACTATTAAAATAAAGAAATATGATATATACTATTAAAATAAAAAGAAATATGATATATATACTTAAAATAAAGAAATATGATATATATAAGAAATATGATATATATACTATTAAAATAAAGAAATATGATATATATACTATTAAAATAAAGAAATATGATATATATACTATTAAAATAAAGAAAATATGATATATATACTATTAAAATAAAGAAATATGATATATATACTATTAAAATAAAGAAATATGATATATATACTATTAAAATAAAGAAATATGATATATATACTATTAAAATAAAGAAATGATATATATACTATTAAAATAAAAGAAATATGATATATATACTATTAAAATAAAGAAATATGATATATATACTATTAAATAAAGAAATATGATATATATACTATTAAAATAAAGAAATATGATAAATAAAGAA
Source organism: Caerostris extrusa (assembly GCA_021605095.1). Taxonomy (NCBI): domain Eukaryota; kingdom Metazoa; phylum Arthropoda; class Arachnida; order Araneae; family Araneidae; genus Caerostris; species Caerostris extrusa. The sequence goes on along the minus strand of BPLR01017739.1, from coordinate 63,658 downwards.
ATATGATATATATACTATTAAAATAAAGAAATATGATATATATACTATTAAAATAAAGAAATATGATATATATACTATTAAAATAAAGAAATATGATATATATACTATTAAAATAAAAGAAATATTAAATACTATTAAAAATAAAGAAATGATATATATACTATTAAAATAAAGAAATATGATATATATACTATTAAAATAAAGAAATATGATATATATACTATTAAAATAAAGAAATATGATATATATACTATTAAAATAGAAATATGAATATATACTATTAAAATAAAAAGAAATGATATATATACTATTAAAATAAAGAAATATGATATATATACTATTAAAATAAAGAAATATGATATATATACTATTAAAATAAAAGAAATATGATATATATACTATTAAAATAAAAAGAAATATGATATATATACTATTAAAATAAAGAAATATGATATACATACTATTAAAATAAAGAAATATGATATATATACTATTAAAATAAAATATGATAATATGATATATATACTATTAAAATAAAGAAATATGATATACATACTATTAAAATAAAGAAATATGATATACATATATTAAAAAATAAAGAAATATGATATATAAAAAAATAAAGAAATATGATATATATACTATTAAAATAAAAATATGATATATATACTATTAAAATAAAGAAATATGATATATATACTATTAAAATAAAAGAAATATGATATATATACTATTAAAATAAAATAATATAATATGAAATAAAGCAACATATATACTATTAAAATAAAAAGAAATATGATATATATACTATTAAAATAAAGAAATGATATATATACTATTAAAATAAAAGAAATATGATATATATACTATTAAAATAAAAGAAATATGATATATATAATATTAAGATAAAGAAATATGATATAGAATATTAAAATAAAGAAATATGATAATATCAATAAATATCATAAAATAAATATGAATTGATAAAAGAAAGGCATTTCGAATGTTTATTCTCTTTATATAAATGTTTACTCTCCTTTTTATATTTTAATCTCACTAAAAATATCTTACAAAAACATTTAGATAAAAGCACGTCATTTTCAAAAATTCAGATCTTAGATTACTACGAAGCTTTATGCACCGAATCAAAGCACACATTCAACAAATTTTTTTCCAAGTACCTCCATCCCCCTCCCTCAACCAAACGATATTCTTAGCCATCTCCTAGACGATTCCTGCTTTCACAGCAGATCATGTGAAGCAAAAAAAAAAAAGGAACAACAGGAACCAGGTTGTCAGGAGATTCGCATCATTTAACAGGTACTGGTGCGCTCAACTCGGGAACATTCGAATGCAACCCCTCTTCCAAATACGAGGAAGGGAGGGGAGGGGGAAAAAGAACAGAATCGAATCGAAACACGGACAACGAGATTCTAGAAAAAAAGAAATCTACTACTTAAATCGAGAAACAAATGGGTGGAACTCTTGGGTTCGAAAAAGAAAATTTGAAAAAGTAATTTATTTTAACTTTCTAAGTAATCGAGAAGGCAATCAATGTATCAGCTTTTTTAACTTTAAATTATAAAAAAAAAAAACCGCACTTTGGAAATACTATTGTAGATGAATGAGAGCTCGCGACAAGAGATTTCTACTTTAGTTGATTGTGATTAAAATTAATGTTAGTGTGATGTGATTTGATTTGAATTGAATTTGAAGTTGCCAGACTTCCAATCATTTGAAGTTAATCGTTAACCATTATTGAAAGGAGGGTTTTAAAATGATCATTAGAAGTTTCAAAGATGCATGAAGTAAAAGAAATTTTAATTTAAATTAGCCAATTTTTTTTTTTTTTTTATATCTCCATTGAAAAACTGAAATAGATTTATAATCAAAAGTCATCGACAAAGGCAATAGAATGACAATTATAATTTGATGCATGACTAAAATGTGCCTTTACATTAGAAATAGTTATAGAAATAAAATAATATATATATATATTTTTTTTTTTATAAGATTTCAATATTACTGTAAGAGTCCAATAAGTAAAATTTTATTCTTCTCGATTCAGTGTATGATCTTTAACATGAAGTACTGTTTAAGGCAAAACAATTGCTATTGTTTTTAAGTTTTAATATCTAATTTGTTTCAAAACATAATTAAACTTCTAAAAAATAAGCATTTTTATTTAAACTTAAGTAAATGATATTAAGATAAAAAAAAAAAAAAGTACTGTTTTTTTTTTTTTTCCTGAACAGAGTAATTTAATTTATACTTCAATGCTTTTTACTTCAATATTTTGTACCACGTGTACGCGCCTGAAGTTAAAATAAAAACAATTATCTTAAGAAGATGTTAGTTCAATATGATATTTTCCAATAAGTTGCAAACGTATTAGTTCAATAGGATATTTTCCAATAAGTTGCAAAACGTATTAGTTCAATAGGATATTTTTCAAACGTATTAGTTCAAGTTGCAAACGTATTAGTTCAATAGGATATTTTCAATAAGTTGCAAACGTATTAGTTCAATAGGATATTTTCCAATAAGTTGCAAACGTATTAGTTCAATAGGATATTTTCAATAAGTTGCAAACGTATTAGTTCAATAGGATATTTTCCAATAAGTTGCAAACGTATTAGTTCGATGCATTAGTTAGCATTATTATTTTCGGGTTTCAATGTATTAGTTGCAAATGTATTAGTTCAATATGATATTTCCAGTACATTAATAAACTTGCATACAATAAAATACATTAATAAACTTAAATAAGCATCATTAATCAAGTGGAGAGGTTTTCAAATTGTCAATTAGCATCCATGGCCTATGTAATTGTTCATTTGCTAGGCTTTTAAGATCTTGAACCTGTTATTTTGAATTAGCATCAACATCAGAATATTCTCCAAAATTGTGGTAATTTTAAAAATAATTAATAGTTTATTAAATGTACCGATAAGTTTTTTTATGCGATTTGCGATCTTTTTTAATTTCTGTATTCACAATTTTCATTTTATCTAGAATACTACAGATCATATTTTCATCTTTTACAATAATTACATATATTGTGTCCTATTTCCATATTTTTAGCATTTAATGTTTTTTTTTTTTTTTTAATATGGTTTTCTTTATAATTCACCTCTGTAAGCTTGACTTCACGAATTTAATGAATTTTATTGTACTTCAAAAAAAAAGTTTTCAACAAAAGTTAAAACAATACTGTCTGGTAAACAACAGCTTGAAGAACGCCTTTTCGTACAATACACCATCGTAACACCTTCAATTTCAGAACAAAAGACCCAAGCGGACCAGACAGCACCATAAAAGAACACGCTGTCATAAATTTCACGAGCTCTTCCGTCGTGCTATTGTCCAGATTTAGAAAGGACACTGGGCGATGCGACATTAAAAGCCGATTTTTATGAATTTTTCGAGAGGTTGAAAAGGTCTTTCACACGAATTAAATTCCATGGCTCAAAGTGGCATCTTTTTTTTTTTTTGTTGCTCACACAATGGCCATCCACTAAAGTGGTCACTAAAATAAAATAGTTTGTGTGTTCTTTCAGAAATAAAGTTGTCCGAGTGGGTCACTAGGAACAGGATATGGGAAAATTGATGAGTGGTAGTAGAAAAGAAAAAGTAATTCAAGATGAATAGCTCTAAACAGACACTTGCATTTGTTTTTGCTAACACGAAAATCGGTTTGAATTTTTTTATTTATAAAATGTACTAGGAGATATGACACAACATTGCCATGGAGTTAGTAAATATTCATCAATATATTTAATTAGTATTGTTGGAAATATATAAAAAAAAGTATATATAAAATTCAAAAATGTTTCATAAATAAAAAATTTATGCTTTTTTTTTTTTTTTTTTACTGCCAACGAATTTATTTTGCTTATCTCTCTACATCGGCATGTGAAGTAGGCAGAAACCCAGCAGATAGCAACTCTAGGCCCTGCATGCAATAGCTAGCAAGTCGTGTGCGTATTTCGCGGTATGTAGTTTCAATAAATTCATAAAAACTACATACTAAGCTTAATCCTTTTAAATGTTTGTTGTAAAAGCGGTCACATGACTGAATGGACCATTTTTATTTTGTATGCGTTATTTATTGAAGAAATAAGAAATATTGCTTATAAATATTAAAATAAATATTTGAGACAAAAGTCAAGAAATATGACTTATTATTAATTAAATGGCAAGTAAAAAAGCGGACTATAACATTAAAATTTCATTTTTAGTTAATGTTGCCAAAAAATATAAAATATTCTCTATATCTGTTTCCTTTCAGTACCAATTTAATCAAATCTATATATATATATAATTATAATCGAAACATTCAATTGATGCTTAGCCACTGTAATTCTCAGCCAAATACCCCAGGGAATTGCAACAAAAATTAGAAATAAATTTATTAGTTGAATAAATTTCGGAAATGTGGATTGATTTGGTTTGGTTTGTCGCTCGTCTTTAGCGCACAATTTAGGCTAATTAGACCAGGACCTACAGTTTAACATGGATTCCGAACGGCTAACAAACATCTACGCTACTGCCAGGATTTGAACGTGAAGCCTGTATGTAGAACCAAAAACCAGATCGCTAGCCAATTTCCCATCAGGCCACCTGGAAAAAGCAATAAAAGAAGGCCTCTGTGATGCGAATTCCAAAGAGATCTGAATTCTCCAAGATGTTTCACAACCATTTCAAAAACAATTTCAAACTGAACTAAATTTAAATCTAAATTTAAGTTCTCTTATTTTACAATAAATCACAAACAAAATTAAAAAGCTCTACTGATTTTTTTTTTTCTAAAATAAATTCATAGCTTTCATAGATTGAGTGCGTGAGAAAATACACTTCCACCCAAAGATATAGCACGAGCATTGTAATTCAGATCTAGTTTATATCACCTATTATCCGTCAAATAAAAACAAAATGCAAAAACTAAAAAGAAGTAACCATTATAATGAAAATGCATTTGCTCCATTTAAACCAGTTATTCGTTCTTTGAGAACGATAAAGAATTCTTTAGAGACATCTTTAGAGAAAAAAAAAAAAAAAAATTAAAATCGATTTATTAAAACAAGTGAGGCGTAACATTGAATTTTAGAAAAGCAATTATAAATAATAATAATTCTCATGTTCTTTCTGTGTATAAACAATGGTAATTATTGTATCTATAAAGGTAATTGTATTTCACAATCAATGCATCATTGAAATGTCAATCACTTTTTTTTATAGAAATTATCCAGCGGAAATTCGTATTCTTTATTGTATGCATAAAAGTTTTTTAAAGAACTGTATTGAGTAAATGCAATTAATTTTATTTTATTTTTTTTAATTTGAAAGACTCCCACGCGCTGTGGCATTTATACATTCACATTGTTTTTGGATTATTAAGATTCAGAATACAATAAATAATTGAATATCGAAAATTCAATAATTTATTAAAAAAAAAAAAAATTAGTAAAAATAATACAGTTAAAATTCAAAGCAACGCTTTTTTAAAAAAAAAAAAAAACACTTTTTAAAATTTATCTGCTTCCAAATTGAATAAGTAAAAAAAAAAGGACTATTTTAAGGACTAAGTCTTTAAATTTAATAGAGTTAAGAAGTTTTTATATGTAATAAAATGTTATCAAAATATAATTTTAATGAATTTATATGTAAATAATGTTTTAAATTCGTATTGTGTAATGGTTATCTTTTGTGAAACATTATTATGATACATTTTAAGAACAGAAGGAGGTTCTGATATTTCGATTTTCGTCGCACTACGGTCATTTTTTTGCACTTTGGGCTAATTCGACCGGGATCTACATTTCCGAACCACTATCACTACACCACATCATTGTGCCTAGAGCTGAGTTGCCTTTACAGTTTGGGAATGATGTGAGAGAGAAGTCTGATTGGGCTCTACGGTCATATGAGATCGGGACCTACGGCTTAAAATGGATTCCGAATTACTAACAAACAGCCATGTAACTGCGAGGATTCGAACCTGAAGCCTATAGTACCAAAGACCTAAGCTCTAACCAATTGGTCTTTAGGGAGGAGGAGAAGAAGAGGGATGGATTATAGCATTCCTATAATTTTACAAAATTAAATTTTAAAGTGTTTTTCTTTAAATTTTTAAAGAAAAAGAAAATGTATAATATTAAAATGGTTGAAATAAAGTTATTGCAATAGCAAATGTATGAAGCTTAAATTATTTTAATAAACATTTTTCATGGTTAAGAAAAACTTTTTATAACTTTGGAACTTAAACAGTTTTTGTACTAGTTAACGAAGAATAATAATTCAGCAAATAATTTTTTTAGGAACATAATAATCAGGTATGCATAGTTAAAATAACTTAACTGTAAATCCTTTTATTTTTTTTAATTTTTATTTTTATTTATTTATTTATTTTTTTTTTTGTTAATAACGGAGCAAGTTTTAAACAATGCAAAACTTTTATCCCAACATTTAAATAAGGTACATTTATACTTACGAGAAATTAAAAACCAAAACAAACCATACAACAAATCTGTTGCGCAGAAAAATAGGACAAAAATTCCGGTTTAACAAGGCCACTACAAAAACAAAACAAAAAATAAAAGATATCGTCAGGGGGTGTTTTTCAAGGGGTGGCGTTCGGCCCATTAGCGCGAGCGTTGAAAGGGTAATAGCGGAAAGGGGGGGTGTCTCCGGATATGAATACCCCAGGTGGCAGACGGTACCATTAACGCATGAGTCACCTATCCACCCAAACCTAAACATTTCTACGATTTCCGTCCCAAGAATATCGTCTGCCAGACAGCGTGGAAGCTCCCCAACATCTGTGGACAGTTCTTCGTATCCGGCACATATTTGTGCCGATTGCTGGAATAGGTCTGGGATCAGTTCTTGATTTAATGTTGTTATTGTTAAGTACAAACGAGAAAATGCCTCAACAATAGGATGGCCTGTAATTTTTAATAGGTCAGAGTCTAGACTACAATAGGAGATACTGGTTCGCTGACCTATCGAAAGACAATAAAGATGCAACACATTTTAAAAATTTTTGAAATGTATTTGAGTAACAATAATTGTTCAATATTTGAAGTGAACTCAATTTTTTTTTTTTGCGCTCTGTTGTTAGTAAAAGTAGCAATAAAAAATCGTTTGTAAGTAAAACTTTTATTTTAAAGTAGATGTTGCAAGAAAAACTATTAATAACATTGAAAATTTAGATTCTTGTTAAGTACAAATAGAAAATTGCAGATACAACAAACTTCAAATGAAAGAATTTGAAATGAAAAATTTTATGGATAAAATTTTCATTATTCGTAATTAATAACAATAAAATGAGGCAATTGTACTTTCATAAATGAGATTTTAATTTGATTTTGAGAAATTATAAAGACCACACAGGATTCTTACATTCTTCAACAAATATAGGTAGGCAAGTTTCCCCCATGTTTGTCAAGACAGTTTAGAAGCATTTTCAATTTTGTATAATTTTTTTCAAGATTAATTAGTGATTTAAATAATTAAAATTCGTTATTCTAAGCGTGATACACTTTCAGTGTTCATAAACGTTACACTATTCCAGTGTTCATAAATGTGATATTTTATTGATCAGCGTTTACATACAATGAATATGTTTTCACTGTTGAGGAGACTTGGAGTCATAATCCTACAATTTCAATTTTATTTTTTGATTAACAATATTCTTGACCACAAATAATTTTTTATTTCAAAGATAACTAAGCATACATAAATATCAATGCCTTTGTAAAGATAAAAGATAATTACTATTATTTTCAAAGTCTACATTTATTAACTTGAGATGACCATTAGCCTAAATATTACCATGATATTAATTTAGCAATAATATTCCAAAACAATATAACAGGTATATCCAAAACAGTAAAACAAGGCATTCAGACATCATATTCTGTTAGAAATAATTTTGATTTAAAATACATGCCAGTCTTTTAAGAGGGTCAACTACATTCTGCCAATGATATGAAATCTAATAATTGATAATTTCAAGATACATATTAATTAAAAAAATCCGTCCCACCACCAACTCTAAAAACCATAGTTAAGTGTTGGATGACTTTCTAACGATATTGTAAGGGATGCATGCACACCTACAATTGAAAAAGTAGGATGATGTCATCAAACGACCCGCTGCCTTAATTGATACCATCCGCACTGCACTCACAAACCGTAATGATGGACAACCCCAGACCAAACGATAACGACTGAACACGCGAGAGCAGCTGTTTATGAAGTTGATTATTTTGAATCACACAATAGTGCACCTGGGGTAAAGGATACACAGAATAGCAAATATTGCCTCAAATGGCACAGTCCCATTCATTCATTAGATAGTGTCTTTATACGTGTACTTTACATAATGTTTGGCTAAATATTATTCGTTATTTAAATATTAACACGATTAGTCATGTTAATTTCGAAAATGAATTTCGGCAGAAGATGAAACGAGTTATTGTTTAACAGATAACACATTTGTCTAGACATGTTTATGATAATTAGATTAGCATGTTGACCGAATTTGTACAACGAGTAATTCAATTTCATTCGTTTCATATAAATATTTCGTATTCAGTTTAGACACAATATTCCTCATTTTAATATAAATATTTTAAAAATCAGGTCATTATAGATATTGTAGAGTAACGCATTAGAGTAAACATTAAAGATTGTTCGTCCAAAGTAATTCAACGAAAATTTCACGTTTTCAAAATTTGGTTGTTTTTTTTTTTTTTTAAACTAAGCTAAATATTGTGAAATTTTTTTATCTGATTTATTTATAAAAATAGTTATTAAGATAATAAATTACAAAACTTTGATTAAATTCTGAAATGATAGCTCAGTGTTTCTGAAAACCTTCAATGCTTTTCTGAGAAACAAAATAAAGCGTTTTAAAGTAAAACAATATTACTAACATCATGAACAATAGGAATGACTGATATTTAATAATATAAATTTAAAGTATTATTAAAACAGAGTTGAACATCATTTGTTTCTAATTGATAAAATTAATATACAAATGTAAAGGTTCTTACATCAGAAACTTTCAACATAAATATTAAATAATTCTTTGATTCTATTTTTAATCCACACTTTTTTTTTTCACCTTTGAAGATTTATTTAAGCACCATATTTTTAAAATATTCCATTTGATTACAAATTAAACATTTATTCACCAGCCATTAAAAATATTAAAATTGAAAACATTTATACATTGAAAAAATTTACATTAAAATTGAAAGCTTTTATATTAATTAAGCATTTACATTTTTGCTTACTTTTAAAACGTTAATTGCACTGGATATTAAAAAATTGTACTTTTAACACATTAATTGTAAATCATCAGAAGACTATAACAGAATCATCAATTGTAAATCATCAGAAGACTATATAACAGAATTACTAATTTTTGTAAATCATCAGAAGACTATACTAGAATCTTCTGTAAATCATCAGGAAGACTTTAATAGAATCATTAGTAAATCTTCAGAAGACTAATAGAATCACAAATAAATCATTAGAATTATTAACATTAATTATAAATCATGCGAAGTTTTTACATTAGTAAAAAATTTCAGCCAGAAACCTGCCATTACATTTTTTTTTTTTTTTTTTTACTTATCTAATTATCCATTTTCGTTATCAAGATCTATGTAACGTAAATCCTACCGTTAATCTACTGAAATAAATAAGAATGCACCCTTTTCTTTTCAATTTCCCCCATCTCCTTTTCTACACATTGAAAAAAATGACATTGAATCATGATTTATTACCAACTTTTCCATCAACTAAAAGCAATGAGGCTACCCCAGCATTCCATATGGGGGATCAAATGAATAGCATTTTAATTTCGAATAGGATGGACCATGAATCACCGATGACAGTAAAATACCAAGTAATCGTTCACCCCCTCGCTTTTATTCTTAAATTCATCCATCTTTAGTTGCTTTACAACTTCCGCAAAGGGCAACCCCAATTCGAAAAAGAATGCCAGGGTAAAAAAGCAGATGTTCGAAAGAGGGGGATGGGTCCGTGTATGCACAGTTACTGGCTTACTACTTTACTTAATAAAAATGCAAACAGTAATACTAGCGTCTGTTTAACGGAAGCAAACAGTAGCGCTATTTGAAATTTGGCATGCACCAATTGATGAAGCAGTTTCATCTTGGTTAACTATTGTTCATAAAGCATGAACAGTTTACAGATACGGTATTTACAATTCCCACGTAAAGTTTTAATTTCTCATTGGGACAATGTTGATATTAGACAATATTGGGAAACAAAAAATAATAATAATAATTTTTTTTGTTTCTACATACCTTAAAATAAAATTTTCTACTCCTTAAAATTTTTTCTACACCCATAAAAAATTTTCTATAACCTTACAGAAAATTTCTGTATCCTTAAAAAAAAAAATTTATATCCTTTAAAACTTTTTTATATCCTTAAAAAAAAGTTTACATCCCTAAAAAAATTTTAAATCCTTAAAAAAAAATTTTATATCCTTAAACAATTTTTATATTCTTGAAAAATTTTATATCCTTGAAAAAATTTTTATATCCTGAAAAATTTTTATATCCTTGAAAATGTTTTTATATCCTTGAAAATTTTTTTTATATCCTTGAAAAATTTTTTTTTTTTTATATCCTTGAAATTTTTTTTTTTATATCCTTGAAAAATTTTTTATATCCTTGAAAATTTTTTTTTTATATCCTTGAAATTTTTTTTATATCCTTAAAAATTGTTATTTTACAATTAAAATTAAAAATTTATTAAATATTATTCCATAAAGACATATGTAACATTTTTAAATAATTCTATATTTAAAAGTTTGTTGATCAATTTTGCAACCAATTTTTTTTTTTATTTTAATTGTGTGGCGTGTCTTTCTGGAGTTCATTTTGAAAAATTTCAGACATAAAATTTACAAACATTAAACAAAACCTTTTGAAATTAATACAAAGGCTTAAAAACAGGTCAGTAAATTTATGTTTCAATACAGTAGTTAAGAGTTATTTAAGTTGGACAGCAAAAACAATAGGACAAAAACGTAAGTATTTTAACAAGCATTCATTCATTCATTTTCTTAACAGTTTTCTTTTTTAAAATTAATGTCTTTCAATAGTGGTTCTGAAAATAAAATTGAATAGCTATTATGGTTTGTTAAACTTTTAGTCTATTGTTTTCTCTAATAATAAATTCTTACGAAATTTTTCATTATGGCAGACTAATTAATATTGTCGATAAGAAGGTCATACATATAGAATATATGAAATTCTTAAAAGAAAAACTAAATCGAAAACTTCCATATTATTATTTAATTGTGGCGAGTCCCTGTGGGGTTCATTTTGAAAATTTTCGGATATGAATTAACAGCCATTAAACAAAACCTTTTTGACTTATAAAACAAACACTTGATACGATTAAACTTTTTTTCAGAATTCTAGCTATAAGCAATTAGTAATAGTTAAATGCTTTTTGTCATTTTTTTCTTCGTCGTATCACTCATAGGCTAGCATAACTAAAAAAAAATATATACAAATTTTGATTTATGACATTAGCCAATACTGTTGGCTGTTAATTCGCGCTGTAGTAAACTTACAGATTAAAAACATGTAATTTCTTTTTTGTTTAGTTATATGCATAGTGAAAAATATGTTTATTCTTTAATTTAAAAAAAAATTAAAATTTAATGAAAAAATATCATTTATATCATTTTTTCATCGATTTCCATCTTGATATGCTTACTCTTTAACACATCAATTACACTTGATATGTTCAACTCTTTACCACATTAATTACACTTGATATAATCAACTCTTTACAACATTAATTACACTTGTCATGCCTAAAAAGCCTGCTCTCTTTAAAAGTAAACATTAATGTAATTACTGTGTTAAACACATTAATTACACTCGACATGCTTACTCTAATACATTAATTACACTCGACATGCTTACTCTAATACATTAATTACACTCGACATGCTTACTCTAATACATTAATTACACTCGACATGCTTACTCTAATACATTAATTACACTCGACATGCTTACTTTTAGCACATTAATTACACTCGACATGCTTACTTTTTAGCACATTAATTGTATGTGATTTTGAATTTCAAAAAATAATGAAACTTCAAAAATGTTTATCTCAAAACTTCATCAGCCCATTAAATTGGGTAAAATCAATTTAAATTTAAAAATCTACTTTGAAATTGATAGCATTTAAAAAGGTTTCGAAATAACATTTTCCTAAACTCATATTTTCCCTTTCATACATTCATATAGCCATAAATTAAAAAAATAAATACAACAAAATATTTCGCAGATGTTCATTAGAAACGTTGAAAGTCTCCGCGCAGCTAAGGTCAACAGCCATTACCGAGAAAAAATAACTAACAAAATATTTGATGTTTCCAGCTAAAGTCAAATTCTAAAATAAGGCAGCTATTTAGAAGTGCTCCAAATTTATTTATTTTCTTTTTCCGTTCCCTGACCTTTAAATAACCTTGAGGAACAAAAGTGCGATAAATTCCAATTACTGGCTGCTGAACTTTCACTGAACAACAGTAGGTGAGCCTTTTTTCCCCTTTCATTTTTTTTTTCTTTCAATTGCTTTTTTTTTTTTTTTTTATTACCTCACGCTATTACTGTTAGATAACCAAAATCTCGATACGGATGGAGATCAAACATAATATTAAAATTTTTGTTTATTTCGTTTTCGCTCACATTTTTTTCTAGTCGTCGCCTTTTATTACAGTAAATAACCTCCAATTACATGCATCGGACTTTCATGCTTACTTGCTCTTTCTGGATGACATGGTGCTTAGATTTTCGTAGAGCTTGCAGTTTCGGTAAATAGTAATTTATTGCAGTTTTATTTATAATATAAACACAGGTTTAAAACCTTTTCATGAACGCTAATTTTTGAAGCACAAACTAAGGAAAAAGCATTAGGTCTGTGGCATGCTCTGTCCACTTGTTGGGCAACTTCATAATAAACAAAAGCCATTCTGGTGGGTTAACGTTATTCTCTAAAACAATGACAAAAGATGTGCTTTCTGAAGATGTTTTAGAGGATGTGATTGGCCAGCATTTTTTATACGTTTTCAAAGCACGACCACTGGAGCAAGAGGACATAATATAGTATGGCTTCAGAAGATGTTTTAGAGGTTGTGATTGCCCAGCATTTTTATACGGTTTTCAAAGCACGACCACTGGAGCAAGGGGACATAATATAGTATGCCTTCTGAAGATGTATTAGAGGTTGTGATTGCCCAGCATTTTTTTATACGGTTTCAAGCACGACCACTGGAGAAAGAGGGGACATAATATAGTATGCCTTCTGAAGATGTTTTAGAGGTTGTGATTGCCCAGCATTTTTTTTATACGGTTTTTCAAAGCACGACCACTGGAGCAAGAGGGGACATAATATAGTATGCCTTCTGAAGATGTTTTAGAGGTTGTGATTGCCCAGCATTTTTATACGGTTTTCAAAGCACGACCACTGGAGCAAGAGAGGACATAATATAGTATGCTTTCTGAAGATGTTTTAGAGGTTGTGATTGCCCAGCATTTTTTATACGTTTTTCAAAGCACGACCACTGGAGCAAGAGGGGACATAATATAATATGGCTTCTGAAGATGTTTTAGGGTTGTGATTGCCCAGCATTTTTTTATACGTTTTTCAAAGCACGACCACTGGAGAAAGAGGACATAATATAGTATGCCTTCTGAAAATGTTTTAGAGGATGTGATTGCCCAGCATTTTTTTATACGTTTTCAAAGCACGAACACTGGAGCATGTGGGTACATAATATAGGTGGCTATACACAAAGTAGTTATTGTAGATGCCTCATTAAACTATTGATGATAATATTAAGCATACAAATGTATCTGATATAATTATTAATATTATTTTCTAAAAAATGAGAAAAGAGATGTGTTTTCTGAAGATGTTTTAGAGGTCGCAATTGTCTTTTTTTTTTTTTTTTTTACAGATTTTTCAAAGCACGCCAAAGGCAGAAATCGAATTATTATTCTAATTAAACGCACGACCACTGCAATATGACGGGACACAATATAGATGGTTATACATAAAGTAAAAGTAAATAAAACGCTCCACAAACTATTGATAATAGTAGGCTTACAAATGTATCTGATATAACAATTTTATTCTTTAAAACAATGAGAAAAGTGCTGCGCCTTCTGAAAATGTTTTAGAAGTTGCAATTGCCCGGCATTTTATATACGTTTTTCAAAGCGCGCCACTTGCAGAAATTCAAATTATCTTTCTAATTGAACGCACGACCACTGGAACATGAGGGGACATAATATAGTTAGTTACACAAAGTAGTTATTGTAGATAAGATGCTCCACAAACTATTGATAATAGTTAGTGTACAAATATAACCGATATAATTATCAAAGGCCAGACAGAATTTGATGATGACTAAATACAGATTGTATCGAAATGTGTAAATATCAGCATATCATATGTGGGCCTGCTATTGATATGTGCAAATTTGCATGTCAGTATGACTGCGGCCATCAGAGTAGTAAATTAATATAATATTAGCTAATACATAGGGTGGGCAATTTCAGAATATTGGTGAATGTTACACACATTTACGCAAAGATAGAATATTTAAGAATTAAATGAAACGCTATTTATATAATATTTGTTGAAAATGTTGCAAATCAGGGTAAAACAAAGATATTATATAGAACATTTTATAACTCAGTTGAAATGTTGCTTCTTGAATTTTAAGCATTTTTGTACTATCTTTACTTATCAAAAATATCACATCTAAGAAAATAAATAAATGGGGACAAAAAAAATATTCCATCTGAATTTTAAAAATGTTAAAAATCAAAGAAACCACAAATCTTATTTTATTCCATTCAGTTCCGTTTAAAAAAATAATCTCATTTTATAACAAAATGATAAATTTTAAAAACAACAAATGCATTCCTATTTATAACAGAAAATATTGAATTTTTTTTTTTCTTTACTTCATTGCACTAATTTTGACTTGGAAAAAAAAAAAAAAAAAAACAAGCACTAAATTTTCCCCCCATTATAAACCGCAAAACAATTTCAGAGAAGTTCAAGCAATTGAGAAAATTCCCCTGAAAACCGCATTTCAAGTAAGCAAATTTAGCTTGAAATTTAAGCAGTAATAGCCAAAAAGTCGATGCTCCTCTCTCGTGCGATTTTTTCCAGTTTAAAAATAGAAAAAGGCACACAAACCAAAACAGAATTCACCCTACCCCACAGCATAACACACTTAACTGCGACCTTAACCGTAACTTTGACACATCCGCGATTTGAACCCCTTGAACGGGCGACACGACGTTACAACAGCTTCTACCAAAATAAAAAGAAAAAAAGTCTTCTCCCCTCCTCTTCTTTATCTGGAGTGACGAAGCCACAGGAAAAACCGTATTCTAGAACGGAGAAGTGGAAAAAAAAAGTTCTAAAGGTATATATTAGTAGGTGTGGATGCGATGTCTTTTTGGGGGAGGGAAATGGGGTTGAGAAAAAGCATTACGGTATTGTAAGAGGGAAGGAGAACATATGCACTTTCTCCTTCCCCTCTCTCATACCCGTATTTGTAGGGTTTCCTACTGGGAAACCCTTAACTTAAATTTACTTAGCATTTTAAAACCGATCTATTAATATTTTGAATTGATTACACAGGCCTTTCAGTAAGTTGACCAGTTTGAGCCATTTTTTTTTTAAATTAAGTTTTCTTCAAAAAGAATAGTTTTATAATTCTTCAAGAATTTTTTTTTTTTCTTTTTTTATTACATTTTATATTAACAGCAACGGAACAGGATGGGCTTGGTGAATACCGTGAATTGCTTCCGAATAGAGGGTCCTCGTTACAAAAACAGACAGGCAAAAGTGAACAAAAACTCCATACTTAGTCTATGGATAGATACGATAAATTTAAGTTGGGAAAACTCTTCTGGCGAATTGATGGAGTTTAGTTTGGTTTGGTTTGTCCCTCTACGGTAATTTTTGCATACTTTAGGCTAATTAGACCAGGGCCTATAGTTCAACGTATATTCCGAAACCACTGACAAGCATCAAGCATCCTGCCAACGGCAGGATTCGTACCTGAAGCATGTGGCATCAAAGGCCAAAGAGCCAACCAATTTGCCATCAGACCGCCAACAAAGGTAGAAGTTAAATTTGAGGGGACGTATTGCTGATGGTTAAGGGATTCAAGACGAATACAAAAAGCAGAATTATATGCAGGTGGTAGACAACACAAGTACAGAGCCCGAGTTCGAAATAAACCCATTGCCACCAATGGACCTGCAGAATTTAGGAACACCATCAACACACCCTTGGGAAGTTATTTAACGACTACACCTTTGCTAGAAGTCTCCGTGATTTGTAGTTCA
This sequence comes from Caerostris extrusa, assembly GCA_021605095.1. Taxonomy (NCBI): domain Eukaryota; kingdom Metazoa; phylum Arthropoda; class Arachnida; order Araneae; family Araneidae; genus Caerostris; species Caerostris extrusa. The sequence goes on along the minus strand of BPLR01017739.1, from coordinate 47,210 downwards.
AATTATATATAGCCACATCTAGTTACCACAGGCCAATTGCGCGTCAATATAACATGGTTCTGTTTCAATGAATGTAAAATTTAACGACTATACCTTTGCTAGAAGTCTCAGTGATTTATAACTCAAATTATATGTAGCCTAATCTGGTTTTAATAGGCCAATTGTGCGTTAACGTTGTAACATGATTCTGTTTCAATAAATGTCTACACCATTCCTTGCTTTCTTTCTTATATCATCCACTATCCTCCTTGCTTTCCTACGAATCTGTTTACGGAGATGTTTTCACACAAAAAAGACAACGACACAGATCAGAGAACATTGTCTCCATTTTTTATATGTATTATTAAGATTAAGGTCAACACGTCTAGTTCAGGAATAGTTATTTTTTTTATATGATCGCAACGTTTACGATGTAAATTCTTGCTACAAAATAATCATCTTCATATTTTATGTCTTTTCTTTTTTTAAAGCATAAGTACACAACGATCTAAAAGTTACATTTGATCAGATTACACATAACAATTTGAAAAGTACATCTCTTCCTATCTATGACAGCATCAAATAAGTACCAAGACATCCCGAGAAGCAATTCGAACATCATTAAAGCAATTTAAGCACAAATGTGAAACCAAGCGCTTCATACTATCGATTGAATTATTACATTGTGAAACGTTTTGGCAGTAAACTTCAACAAGAGTAATTTAGGTTTAGTTTACCTATGGGCTTAAAAGAACATTCGTAAGACAAAAGGCAGTCGAGTGTTAATAAAATTGAGAGAAAATAAGTATGTCTTTATCGCGTAAATTTGCATGTAATTTAAAACATGCCTCTAAGGAATATTCATAAAATTTTTATTAGGTACAAACCAATAAAGCACATGATAGGACCGAGTTCAAGGAAATGTATTGAATCTTATGAATTTGGGTTTAGTACATTAAAAATATTCTGTATTAAGAGTAAAGCTGTAAGATACATGATAATTTGTTTAAAGGCTTTTTGACATAATTTTAAGTATATATGTGTTGTTATGAAAAGTATTTATAAATCTGAATAAGTTAACATTTTCTATAATTAATCATTAAAAATCCTTTCATTCTTCTCTAATTTTGAAAACTTTTTTTAAGCATTTAAGTCAGAAGTTTTGATTTTATACAATTCAATATTTTATACAATTATATATCGAATACATCATCAACTACGCAACGTTAAGAAATAATTTTTGGAAGTTAAATCGTATTTTTACACCAAATAATTATAGAGAAATTAAATTCAAGTCAATGCTAAATTGAGTGTAGACATCCTAACCTTTTTTCAACATTTGTGAGAACAATAAGAAATTACTGATCAGCATATTAAAAGTTATTAATGAGCAAGGATATATGGGTAAAACAGAAGTTAAGGGGAATCTGGGATTTGACAATTTTTTTTGTCCCCAAATTGGCGTCAACAATGAATTTCGTCTACAACTGAAATGTTATGAGGAAACTGAACAACTAAATGTTCAAAGGGAAATTTACTCTTTATTTTAATTACATAAATATACATTTGAAAGTACTAACTACAAAAAACTAACTATATTTAAAGAAAATTAATAATAAAATAAAAAATTAATCAGAAAAATTAACAGAGTTGACAAAAATATGAAAAATTTGACAAATTAAAAGCCTTTGGAAGATGCCTTAACCTTTTGTGGTCTAACGTCAAGTTTGACTTGACATCTTTCATGGAAGCAAGTCCAATGTCGAGTGTGGCTTGAAAAGGCTTTTAAATCTAAGTGTGCATTGTTTAGCGGTTTTAGGATACTTTTTGCTGGTAATTACATTTTTGTTTTACTTTTGGGTAACGTAGTACATTATAATTTTGTGAGTTACAACGGTCATCGCTATAATCAGACGTGTCTCGTTAAAAACTTAAAATTCATTTCACTTTTACTTTATACTACATAAAAATCTATGAAAAGTCCGTAAAATTGCTAGGTTGATAATACATTGATATAACTCAAAATTAATTTGGACCTTGATTTTGAAATGAACATTAATTTGGACCTTGACTATTGGAAATGAGGAAATTTAATTTGGACCAGATTATTGGAAATGAAGAACCTTTACTATCGGAAACGAGGAAAAACATTTACTATTAATTTGGACCTTTACTATCGGAAACGAGGAAAAACTAATTTGGACCTTTACTACCGGAAACGAGGAAAACTAATTTGGACCTTTACTACCGGAAACGAGGAAAACTAATTTGGACCTTTACTATCGGAAAACCAGGAAAACTAATTTGGACCTTTACTATCGGAAACGAGGAAAACTAATTTGGACCTTTACTATAGGAAACGGGAAAACTAATTTGGACCTGAAAACGAGGAAAACTAATTTGGACCTTTACTATCGGAAACGAGGAAAACTAATTTGGACCTTACTATCGGAAACGAGGAAAACTAATTTGGACCTTTACTATCGGAAAACGAGGAAAACTAATTTGGACCTTTACTATCGGAAAACGAGGAAAACTAATTTGGACCTTTACTATCGGAAAACGAGGAAAACTAATTTGGACCACTATCGAAACTAATTTGGACCTTTACTATCGGAAATAACTTGACCTTTACTATCGGAAACAAAACTAATTTGGACCAGACTACTGGAAATGAGCAGAACTAATTTGGATCAGACTACTGGAAACAAACAAACTTAATTTGGCCCAGACTACTGGAAACGAGGAACACTAATTTTTAGGAAACACGGAAACATTTACGAGATCAAATAGGGAATCCATATCAAAATCGCAACTAGTACGGAAATAAACCCACACCTTCGAATCAATCTAAGACAATCCGAACCAATTCATTCCCATCTTAGAATGAAGATATCGAAACCTTCTCCAACATCCTGTCTTGCAGAATAATTTGCGGATGTGCCGATGAAATGGCGATGGTCGGGCGTGTGGGACACGGGGCGGGATGGAGACAAGATGAAAATGATGATTCAATGACGAGTGCCGGACGTGAAGGCAACCTCCCCTTAGTCATCATGCGGAGGCGGAGAGATGGGCAGACAGAGGGGTCGCCCGACACCGCGTCGCCGGGAAAGCTCTGGGATGAAAAGCTGTTTTCACGAGCACGGAATCCTCGGGTAATAAATATAGATTTTGGGGTATTGCAGAAAATCGATAAGGGGTTTTTCACTATGAGTCGTTTGATGTATTTATATGCCTGCCCATATTTTTCGGAGAATAAGGATTTTAGGCTATAAAAAATATGTTGACGTTGTTGAGTCTATTTTTAAACAATAAACAATAAATATTTTTAAACAATAATAAAATTTGCTAAGAAATAGTGAAAAATATATATGTATTTATTGAAATAAAATGCATTACATTTATTAATATATGCTGTTTATAATTTCATTTCGATAAATTGTTATATAAATTCAATATTGCACGTAATTAAATAATGGTCATCTAATAAAATTCTATTGTAAATCTTACACAATCCTCAAATGTTAAATGATTATGTAAGATTTTCGAATTAATTCAAGGATAGGTACTTACGTATTAACGGTACCTTGGCGATAGTTGCGCCAATAAAGAGCACACGCGCCAACCGCAGCTACAGATTTGGGGCCAATGTACACTTAAAATTTTTGTTCCAAATAATAAAATAAATATGAAACACTTCATTTAAAATCAAAACACTTTCAAAATATTTTTATTCCAAATAAAGATTGGCGACACTTAAAAACCGCCAAGTCTGTCGCCAAGGTACCGTTAATACGTAAGTACCCAAGGGGTATTCTCAGAATTTAGAATTTTATGGATTTGTTGATCTAAATGGGAAAAGCTAGTTCCAGTAACAAACATTACCAAAAGGATTCAGACGATATTTTGAAACAAAGGATATTTATGTAAGATAATAAATAAGATTTGCTGTAGATCATATTATTTTAAACACATTTATATTAAACTTCAATTTATGTAAGTTTATTTATGTAAGTCAATTTATGTTATATTAGTTAAAAAATTTTTTTTTTTAAAAATCAAAAAGCAGATTCATCAAATACACTATTATAACGTTAATTTTAATTTATGATTCGTTTAAGTTGAGTATTTTGAGAGCATCATCTAATTTCCTTAAGCTGATTTTATTTTTTACATAGAAAAAAAGTGATGAAAAAAAAATTGTACATCGAAAAATAAATCTAAAGATTTTTTACAAATTTTAAAAAAGCATATAAAAAATTTTAAAATTTAATAAAAATTTAAATTTTCTTTTAAATTATTAAAAAAGAATTTGAATGTTATTTTTAAAAAGCACTCAAATTAAAAAATTCAAGTTAATTGAATTAATAAACATTTAAATTACTATTTTTTAAAAAAGCATTTCACTTTAAGAATATTTGTCTTTTCATTAGACCTTGCTTTCTTAACAAAAAAAAAAAAAAAAAAAAAAAAAAAAATTCTTGAATAAAATAGAAATGATTCAGTATTTTGTATTTTTTCGATAATCAATTACTTTTTTTTATTATATTATAATTTGTATATTTATTATGCTGAATAACAAGGTAAAAAAATGTTAAATTTATTAACTGCCAGCTGTTTTCGAGTTTTATTTATAACATAACACAGGGCTTAAGAATAAAATTAACCCATTCAATTCTTTTACGATGAAGTTCAGATATATTAATCTTATTTGCTAAATAGGAGCAAAAACTGACTTGTTTTTTAGATATAAAACAAAATTTTTTTAAGCAAATATAAATATTAATGAAAGACAACAAACATACCTCAGCTTGTAACATGAACAGAATCTTTAAACATGAACTTACCTAAAAAAAAGAAAAGATCTTTAAAAAAGAGAATGCAAAAACATTCATTGAAAAATTTACAACTTTTCAATGCAGATTTTCTAACAAATTTAATGTAGATAGTTAAAGTAAAATTATTAAGAGTTTTTATGGGAAATATTTATACGAAATTTTAATTAATTTCAATATTACACATTTTAACAAATAAACACATAATATAAATTTAACAGGCTGTTATTACTGAAAGATAAAATATTTCATAACAGAAATAAAGTGAATTTATATAAGAATTGAAAAATAGTTTTATAAATATTATTAAATAATAGATAACCAAGTAAATTTAATAAAATTATCATCTTAGCCATTTGGCCATGAAAAGATAAGAGTAATGGTAAAAATAGTTTTTGCAAATTATGTGAAAAATACTTAGAATTGAATGAATTCTATTAATAAAATAGCAATTATCTTTTCATGAAAATAATTAATTTGATATTTTTGCGTGGAAATAAAATTTCTTTTTGTCAATTAAAATTGCATTGTTTTAAATTTCACAATTTGTTAATTACAAAAATATAAACTATACAGTAATTCAACATTTTTTTCCTCGAAATTAATTTTTATTGCTATTATTTCCACATTAACTTAATGCTATCTTTTTAGATAAGATTTTTGTAGAATCGAATTTTATTAAATTTGACTTTTCCAAAATATTGAAATTACAATTAAGTTTTTAATACTTAGTTTTGGACAAGATAAAACTTTTTGTTATACTTTTGTGTTAAAATAATTACAACATTAAAGTCACTTCTTATATCATAATGCAAAACACACTGGAATATTTTCACATTTTCCCTAAATTCTAAATCATTAAAAAATATTTTAGTATAAATTTGCACTTGTTAACATTCTATATTATAATAAGACTTTTATTTACATTCTTATTATCTAGCTCATAAATAGTAATAAAAACAATTCTAACTAGAATAGACACGTTTTTTGTGTCTAATTACAAATTTAATTTATATTGTAGAACACATTTATAAAATGCCAATAAAAATTAATGAAATTCTAAATTAAAGAATTTTATATACTCGAGCAGACGAGATTTTTTTATTCACATTTACAGAAAATCGTCTGCGCTAGAAGAGAATGTTTCTTTACGAATAAACGAGGCTTAGCAACAAACAATTAACAAAGAAAATGCCACTTAAAGAAATAAAATAAAAAATAAGACATCAAGAAAAGGCAAATAAAAGCAACTTTTATTCCTTCTTTTAATGACACAGAAATTCTAACACGTAACGCAATTCGTGAAACAATCAAGGCGTTTAATGTTCTGGAGTAGAAACGGAAGGAGGAACAAGAGAAGAAAAAAGAAGAACAAAAAGAAGAAAAAAAGAATAGTACAAGAAATGGATGATTCAGAATCGTCTGCGAGGAACGGGGAGTCACGCGAATGACCCAGACGATACGCTAAAGCGGGTTCGAGGCGCGAAATGGAGATGAGTGGGTGTGAGAGAAAGAGATCAAGGTTTCGTTCGTTTGCTTCGGGCAAACGATAATGCCTTCAGAATATTCAAAGAATTTTGGATTTTCTGAGAAATATTTCTATGATAATCTGATATAGATCTACTAGAACGAATATTAGAAGGAAAAAAAAAAAAAAATGAATTCGAATGCGGAAAAGTAATATAAAGTGGAATAGTAAAAATTTTATTTTTATTTAGAAGACATTTTCAAAACAGATTTTCGCCTAAAGTAAAAAGTTGATTTGAAGCCTATGATAAGTTCTAAAATCCTTTCATTTTTTTTAATATACAAAAAAACGTATTAAACTATTTTTTAACTGTCAAAATCTTCTACAAAATGTACTTGATATTGGAATTAAATTTGTTTGATGTTTGTAAATTGAGTTCTTTCAACAATATTCGCCTGTGGCAAAGGCAATACAAAAAACTATTATTGAGATATAAAATTCCTCAATGGATTATATATATTTATTTTGTTAAGACTGATATATTTTCTAATGCTTAAAATTCACAAAAATTTTAATATTAGAAGGCTGTATTTCTTGAATCCAACATTATATAAGTCCTAAATGTACTATCAAGCAGTAATTATAAGCCTATATTTTCTAAGTAATGTAACATACTAATAGTTATGTTATTAATAACATGATTTTTCTTTTATAATTACTCTTAACGATTTACTTTACTTTTTTTACTATTATTTCTAATTATTTTTATTAATTTTTATAAAATCAATACAGTAATAGAAGATAAATACAGTTTTAACATAATGTGTCCGCTCATGACAAATTCAATGAAAATATATCCAGTAAATTACAGCGATGTAGAAAGTTTTTAAGTTTATAACTAAACTAGTTTATGCTGCAAATTTAGATAATAAAAATATGTCTTAATTTGGATAATTTTAAATTTTAATTAAGAAATAGATTTTTTTTTAATTTATTTTAAAAATGCATATCAACCACATATGCTGTCTGCTGCATTTCCTGAATTTGCACATGTTCGCTAAGCCAGAATACGAGTCGTCATAATAAATTTCAAGGGCAGATAGACATCTGATTTTGGTAAAAGCAGCAATCAAAAAACTTATTTCACAGCTAGATACTATATTGTATCACAATACTAATATTTCCAAATTACTGAAATTTGGTTATTTTTGTATTAGAACTGCTTATTGTGTTGCACTTTTCTTTGGAATTTCTCTTAACGATCACCTTTACTCAATAATCCCAAAATGTTTTGAAATAGTCGAAATAATAAAAATTTCTGTAAATATTAAAATAGAAGATCGATAATGTATTACTCATTCTAAACATATGGAAGAGCAAAACAAGCTTGATGTAGAAAGTTTGAAATTTATACATAAACTAGTTTATGCTGCAAATTTAGATTATCAAAATAAATGGAAATTTTGAAGACATAATTTTTTTTTATTTTTTTTTAAATTTTAATTACGATTTTTTTCATCATCTATTTCAAAATATGCTTATAAATCACAATATATATCAATCGCATATGTTGTCTGCTGCATATCCTGAATTCGCACATGTTCGAAACGCCAGAATCCGAGTCATCATAATAAATTATTTCAAGGACAGATAGACATCTGGTTTTGGTAAAAGCAGCAATCGAAAAGCTTATTTCACAGCTAGATACTATATTGTATCACAATACTAATATTTTGCAAATTATTGAAGTGTTGCACTTTTCTGTGCAATTTCTCGTAACGACCACCTTTTCTCGATAATCCCAAAATGCTCTGAAATAGTAGAAAAATAATAAAAATTTCTGTAAATGTTAAAATATGTATTACTCATTCTAAATATAGAAGAGCAAAAGAAAATTTTTCCACAGAATAATTGCAACAATACAATACATTTTGGCGCAATAATACCCATCTTTATAACCAAAACAGCAATATCAAAAAGTTTCGAACACTTCCAAAATCTACTGCATGAAATATCGCCAATAACTAAACGAATGCCACATTCGTTGGCAAGACATCTGTTGTAAGCCCAGTTTCTCTTTACCAAAACATAATATCAACTTACCAATCGTGCATTTGAGGAGATAAATGTGTGCATAGTTTTTCACATACCCCAGCTATTGAAAACGTGCCATCATGTCTCGTTACGGATATTAATCCTGGGAAAGTGCATTCCGACAGTTTTATGGTGTATGTCATCTCACCTCGGGGTTAAGGATGTGCTTGCTTAACAGTTAAAATAGTCACGATACATTAGTTTCAAAATATGAAGCTACTGAATTAACAGGGAGTCAAGTTTTTTTTATAGGTGCATTTTTAAGAAAATTGCCATAAACGGGTGATTAGGAACTGCAAAATGTGTTCGAAGCAGGTATATATTTAGAATTTATGGCTTTTAAATTTAGTATGCTTATTGCAATTACCATAGTCCACATTCTAAACTCTTTTTCTGAAATAGTGGATAGTAAAATCCACGAAATGCATGGTTACCAATTGTATTTTTGTAAAACACCGGCAGATTTGTTTGCAAATTTTTATTCTAAGAACAATTGAAAAGGTTCATAAGAACAATTGGAAAGATTGATTAAGAACAATTGGAAAGAAAGATAATTAAAAAATTAAAAACTATTAAAGAATTTTGCTAAATAAATTTTTTTTTTTTATATTTTGAAGCTCAAAATAATCACTTCATGTTTCACAAAGTATTTCACGAGTTTTACAAAATATATGTTAAAATAAAATAATTACAAAACATTAACTATATTTAATCAATGTCGTCAAAGTCAATATATATTTAGTCAGTGTCGTAAACAAATGTTAAAGCCAAACATTTACAAAAGCATACAGATAAGGTATTGGAATAAAATAAACATGGGTCGCAAATATTACTTCGTAAAAATTAGAAAAAAAGGAACAGATGTTTTGATTCATACAAAGGGGTAAAAAATCTTATTAACAAGATTCTTTGCTGTTGAAGTTTTGTGCAATGCAGGGGCAGGTGTCTCGAAATGGTCATCTTGTCAGCAACTAAAGAGAACGCTGAACTGAATCAGCAAAGAGAACATTTAAAGTTACCATGCCAAAAGAAAACATAGTTTGAAATGTTTTTTTCTGTGTCCAATTAATTGAAAAACAATTCTAAAATTGAAATAATTCTAAATTTGTCTTTCATGGGTCACTTAATGCAATATTTGTCTTTTATGGGAAAACCGGTGTAATTTTACATTTAAATTGCTTGGAAAGCATGGAATACAGAAGGAAAAATCCAATCGATAGACGTTTTATTCTTGTAATAGAGATATGCATCAGTATTTATATTTATTCAACTATATATCACCTTTTAAATTATACATCTAAATATAATTTTATCTTAAACTAAATCTAACTTTTACGAAATCTAACTACAATAAAATCGTCTGAATTAATTTAAGATAGATTAATCCCTATACCATTCTATTTAATCAATACAATCTATAAAACAATTAAATGTGGATCTCAGTATTTTAGAAGAATACAAATAGTTAGACATCTACCATTGAGTTAATAGTCAAGGTATCATTTTAAATATCAAAATCTTAAGATTAAACAAATACTGCCATTTATAAACTTGCAGCTTATAAAACATTCTTCAAGCTCCATTTGCGTTCAATTCCAATAAACCCTCTAATGTCTCTCTCTCACGACATGCATAATCGATTGTAAAGTAATGTAATCCACAATATCTGCATTTATTAAAACGATACGAAGTCTTCATTGACAACAATATCGATCCTTAATGCGCAAGAACACGTCAAGTGTTAAATCTGATGCGAGAAGACATCTCTAAATAGTTCTGTTCATCCTTCACTTAAAAAAGGTCACCATTGAATGGATTAGAAAGACAAAAATAATCAGGAATATAAGACATGAATATCATTACATGCATGAGCGTGTCCCTGGCATTGTGCCGCTGATCTAATATCCTGAAAAATGGCGACTCATGCATAAATAAAATGTTCCAATGAGTAATCTGGAAAACGCAGCCACTGAAGTCACAAAGGCAAACGTTTATTTTTCAAAAAGTGAATAATTACTATCCGCCGCCATCTTTTATTTCAATCGAGCTTGAGGCAATATTCGCCCTTAACTAGCGACTCATTTTCTTGGAAGGGTAGGGGAAAAAAAAAAAAATGGTATCGCCAACCATCTGTTTATAACACACTAAGGCAGTTGTTTTTCTACATAGCATTTCAACATGTGCAGAAGATGGACCAGTTATTAGGTGAATATTATAATTGACCTTGGCCAACTCTTACTGAAAATATATTTATAAATATCAATGGCGTATTTCTAGTTTTGATTTTAAAATACTTTTAAAGTGATTCATCGAAAAACAAATTCAAGGTTAAATAATTTTATAACAAAAAAAATATTAAGCAAGTCGTGACTTTAGAAAACTGAAATCTATTCATTATAGTAACATGTGAATTGCATAAATGATTCTTAATAAATAAAAGCACTTGCACATTTGTAATTTATGCATTGGTGTAGCTGATTAAATAAGTAAATAAATAAAAGTAATAACTTTTACATTGCAGTAATTTTTTAAATAATGAAGATAAGTTTAATTTGATATTTTAATCTGACAGGTAATTTGACATTTTTTTTGAATTTATTCATACATTCAAAAAATATATATATATATATTACAATATTTTTAATTTTTAATTCATATAGTAGGTTTATCAATATCAATTAAAAAAATTTTAAATGACTTAAAAATATTTTAAGAATATTGGTTTTATTAAATTAAAGGTTATAAAATGGGAAATTTAAATTTCAAACTGCTTTTGTTATAGGTAATAAAATACGTTTTATATGACGTTTTTTAATGACATACGTTTTATTTATTAATAAAGAAACTAGCACATACAAACTTAAAATTTAACATTACATATAAAAACTTACATTTTTTTAAATCTGATTTTTTTAAATCATTGAGTTCTGAGAAAGACAAGACCGTTCAATCAGATTCGTTCTGAATCGTTCGTAATCATTTTTGATCGTTCAATAATCAGTTTTTTTTCAACTGAACGATAAGAGTTTCAAATTTAAAATTCTAATTTACAAAAAGCGAAAATGAAAGAAAAAATTATTTTTTTTTATTATCAAACGACTTTCTCGGGGTATACAAAAAACTTTCTTCTAGGAACCTGGCAGCAATCCAAGTCTCCTCTGGCACACATGGAAATAAATAAAAACGCGGATGACAGTCTTACAAGATGAACGGAAACGAATATTCTTTCCTTTATTTTTTTTTTTTTTTTAAAGGCAATCATTTTTTAAGGATTTACTGCTTTCTTTTTGGTTGTCGGTTTCTTAAAAGTGAGATTCACGTTTTGCATACAGGAAGGCATAAGTAAATTGAATCGAGAATCTTGTCTTGTTAACGTCAGTTCAGTGTGTCATGGTTAGGTGACCTCTCTTTGAAGAATATCTTATTTTCTAATTCAAAGCATGGCAAGTTTCTTTGAAAATTAGATCTTACTTTTTTTTTTTCTTTCTCCTCGTTATAAAATGGGTTAACTATTCATAGTAAGTTTCAATGACTTACGTTTGGCTGCGTATGACGTAAGCGTGGCTGTTGAGCATTTTATAACGAATTCAGCAATTAACCCATTTATTTCATTATACAGATTGGTTAAATGTGTTTCGTACAAGTCTGAATAATATTTTTTTTTTTAATATTAGACTAATAACATGAGATGGGCCGGTGATCTCATGAGAATGGAAAGTGATAGAGCTGCTTTGAAGGTTTTCAATGCAATCCCTTTTGGTCAACGACTAAGGGGAAGACCGAAAAAGAGATGAATCGACTGTTTAGACTATGTTATTAAGATCAAAAACTGGAGGTCCACGGCCAGGAGGGAGAACAGCCTGGTTGTATCTTTTAAAAAGTCCAAGGCCCACATCAGGCTGTCGAGCAAGTTATGATGATTAGACTAATAATATTAGAAAGTATTAGATAAGTAGTATTACAAAGTACCCACATTTTTGATAATGATGATCAAGAGAATCCGTACAATGCTCATAAAATCTAATATTTGCTGATTATGAATGAAGACATTCGTAAATATGTTAGGTATCAAACATAATTGCATGCGATATTCTAACATATGGATTAACTAGTATTAATACCGGATGAATCCAACTATTTCATGCCAAACAATCATTAGGCTTTAATGAAGTGTGAACAACAGTTTTGTTTAGCTTTGAACATGTCAAATGTTGTATTTCAAAGAGAACAAGTATTAATACTAGATGAATCCAACTACTTGTTGGTTGATTGACGTATTCTTTTGAAGTTATTTAGCCCATCTCCGATATGACAGGGTAAATACAGTTGAAACAATGAAAATTGGCCAGAATATATTTAAAATATAATAAAAATTAGCTTACAATCATAAAGAAAAAAAAAATATTTAAAAATTAAAATTTTTGCGCGGACATTTTAAATCATAATTGGGAATGTAAGAGTCAATCCCAGAATTGCAGTTTTTTCATGATTAATAAGTGTGTCAAAAAAATTTAATAGAGATGTGTTTAAGAAAATATTTTAAAAAATGAATATTAATAGCTTTATAGATATCAGATTTGCGCATGAACCATTTAGCAGAGGTAATTTGGTTGATAGTGATATGTTGTTAACTTTCAAGTGTTTTTAAGTTAGATTTAGCTGCATAGGACCAGACCGGGCAAGTGTACGTGAGAATTGGGCGAAGCAAAGCATTATAAAGAAGAATTTTGTTATCCCTAGGCATGGTAGAATTTCTATTTATAAATGGGTAGAGTTTTTTTTTAAGGCAATATTATATTTAGTTTTAGTATACAAAAAATGTCGTTTTTAAGTTCAAATGCTGATCCAGAACTCCTAAATGTTTAGTTTGACTATTCCATAAAATTATATTATTGTTGATCTTAATCACAGGATTTTACGTTTATTTTCAATAGAGAAGAGAACAGCTTCAGTCTTATCTACATTTAGAAAAATTTTCCATTTATTGTGAACTTCAAGTTGATTAGTAAGGGCGATAGCTAAGAATTTAGTGTTTTTATTTTTACAAAGGATTGCAGCAGCATCATTATATATGGATTAGTTAAAAGTTTAGGACTAGTTGGGATATCAGCATAAAAATAGAGAAAAGAAGTGAAAGTGAAGTAAAGTAGTGTAGTAAAAGAAGTAAAGTAAGAAGTTAACTACCTTGTGGAATACCAGCTATAATATTTTAATAGAAGTTAGAGTTTTGTTTACTTTAACAGTAAAAAGTTCCATGAGTAAGATAGGAGAAAATAAATTTAATTAAGTGAGGAAGAAATTGATAATAACAGGTTTATACAGTAATCCATCAACCTAAACTCTGTCAAATGCTTTCTGAATATGAAGAAATACCCCATTATATTACACCTCATTATGTATAATTGATAACAGAGCGAACTTAAGAATGTAAATAAAGTAAATAATTTATTGATGGTTTCATTTAGTTATTATTTCATGATAAACTATCAAAACACAAATCATGTGCAAATGTAACAATATCTTGAGAAAGTTACCGATCAGGTTACAACACAGAATAAACAGTTATTAAAGACACCAATAAGCTATCGATACCCATCTATGTCTGTACACTGTAGAATGTCGTCAGCCAAGATGAATAAATCGACTAACTGCACTTATAGTACCACATTACATTTGCAGATGTTACCAGAAGAAAGATGATACATGAAAAACAACCACCTACGATCATCAATTCTATCAGCACCATCACAGGAAAATACCAGGAATCTAATAAACGAGGTAATTCCTTTTGCTGATTCCAGAAAATAGAAAACATTCATCGATCTTATTAAGAACAGTAGGGAAGCCAATGAGAATAAAAGAATAGTTCTTTCAACAATAAGAATTCCAAGGTTCTTTGTAACAAGAAAACGATAAAATAAAAAAGACAAGACAAGCTTAGGCTTGTTCAGAGTACATAATAAAAATAGTTACCAGAAGTATTTTTGAAGATTAAAATCACAATGTACCTCTTTTTTTTTTACCTTTGTAGACAAAGACGTTTTTTTTTAAAAAGAAGTTTTGGGAAAGAAGAATGGATTGCAGATAAAAATGGCGGACAAATAAGTGTGAATTGCCTTGTTCAAAAACAGACCTACAAGGTTGGAAGTGCAATAATCCATGTGAATCATACAAAAGGGAAATAGCGTTTATTCTCGCAGAGAATACTTCAAAAGATAACCTAATTTGTTTAATTACTTTATCCTAATTGAACGCCATTTTATTAGTCACTTCAAAGCGAATAAGGTCAGTAACTTCACACGCTGGATTCGTATACAAGAATTGCATAATGTTTTACATTGATATTCAATTAAAAATTAATTACAACTTTATTTTTAATAATTTTTGTCATAGAAAGATATTTGTGTAATTTAAAGCAAAAAAAAAAAAAAAAAAAAAATTATAGAACGGAAAATAATTAAAAATTTGTATTAAAGAATCGAGGGGAAAAAAAGCCAAGTATTTAACTCAAAAATTATTAATTGGAAAAAAATATTTGTTAACATGCATTTTTTAATTTTAAAAGAACGGATATTTTTGAAAATAATTCACAACATTTTATAAATTTAAACAATTATTTGATAATATAGTACACTTATTTCTATAAAAAAAAATTGAAAAATTTGTTTACAATTCTTAGTGATTTAATTTTAAATATAAATCTAATGATTAACAAAATACATTTTGTGGAACAATATATATAGAAATTTGGTTACTAATATTGGTTTAGAATAGATTTTTCTATACATCGTTTTCACATTTATTTATCTAAAACAGTTATTTATGCTTCTAATTTTTGAAAATATAGCTATTGGCTGTGAAAAATAGTGTACAAGAAAAACTACATTTTTTTTTGTAATGTTTGAATAAGTTTGCCTTTATTTTTCCTTTTGTTTAAATTAAAAATATTTTGGGGTAACAAATATTGATACATTTTAGGATAGATTTCTTGCCAAACTTATGTCAATACACACCGAAATAAAGAAATATTTATCAACAGGCATTTTATTAATTTTATCGTATGGACATCCAGCAAGATTTAACAGTTTGTTTATTCCCGTGTATAAGCCGAGAATCTAAGTTTTTAAGCTGAAATAGAGGAGTCGGCTAATATAAGGATATGTTCATCTCGTAAAAACATAGGTACTTTTCTGTTAGCTGGATGAAAGTCATTTATCGGCAAAAATCGCTAAATAAAACACTTTATTTTTTTTTTTCATATTTATTAAATTCATTACATTTTTTTTTAATGAAATGAATTATTCGGTTTATAAAAATGACTTATTTTAGAAATTTTTTGGCTTATTACGCCGTCTCCAAACCAAAAAATTTCTGATGCTTGCGGAATTTTCATCCGGCTAACAGAAAAGTACCAAAATGAGCTTCAGTAACAATAGAATATTATAAATATGAAAGTTACAAGAATTTTTTTCCCTACTTCAACTTATATGGGTTTTAAACTTTGTGTTTATTCTTAAAAAAAATTTACCACTCTAAGTTTATATTCAGAAATATACAGTATTTACTTATTACATTTAAGGAAGTACAATAATCAAAGAATCTGACATATTACATCGATTTAAAAAGTTTTTTTTTTTTATTGATTCCTATAGTAACCAAACCGAAAAAAAATTTTCGACCTAAATCAAATTTTTTTTTTATATTCCTGTCAAAAGGTTTTGTTCACAAATATGTATTGATTCAAACAAGTTTGGCTTTAATATATTATTTAGCGACAACCACAGATACTTTGTTGAGTACGATTTTTAAAATAGAACGTATTTTGGGCCAATAATTTAGAAATTTTTTAAAAATGGCATACGTAGGGATCCTATAGCAAAGTTAGCATGTTATTGGACAAAAGCTCTAATCTTGAAATCTGCAATAAATTAAAAAAATAAATAAATAAATGTTTTCTTAGTGTTTACTAGATTACTTCCATGTTTTAAGTTTTTATCAAATACTGAAAATCTTGAAGGAAAAAAAAAAAAATGTAATGACAAACTTTTTTTTTTTTTTTGGAAGTAAAATGAACATATGATTAGGACACCCTAAAAACTGTCAGCTGTGGTTTGTACATTCCTGATGCCAAGCCATTGATAAAAAATAATTATAGCCTACTAATATACAAATCAACAATTTACATAAATAAAACATTTGTTACTTTTGTTTTATTGAATAAATTTTTTGAATATTATGATAATTATCATTCCTGTGCAACCATTTCCCATTCGATCAATAATATTAAAAAACCACAGCCGTATAACCGAAATAAATGATTACTGAGTTTTCACACAAATAATGAGTCATAACTAGCCAAGCCTAAAAGAGAAGAGAACAGTAATAAAAAAAAAATGGCCGATCGATATCGAACGAATGAGTCATCGGCAAAGAATTCCGAACGAAGAAAAAGTGTATCGCTCATTCGCAACAATAATCCAACACGCAACAAGTCCCCCCTTCCCCAACCCCAATGCAACCAGGTGATACCAATCGCCATTTTTGCTACTGTGAATTACTATTGTCTGCTGAAGCATTATGCTCCAATACTATTGACTGGATCTAGGTCTGCTGACCCTTTCCGCAGAAGGCATGGAAGAAATAAACTTTTTAGAAAGCGCAAAATAAACTTTAAATAGCCTTTTTTTTTAATAAATTATTTTTGTTTAGAAAATTTTAAAATGGTCATTATCCTGTGCATAAATTAATTTTAAAATATATATGTTTTATGGTTGAGTCAACTGGCAACAATTCTCGTGTGATCAATCATGTGATGCCGTCTTAAATTATTTTGAATTCCAATTAAGAACAATTATAAACAAGATCAGTGAAAACAAACTTAATAAATAGTAAAAGCATCCATTATTAATAATTATGTTTCATGTATTTATTTTCATTTTCACCAACGAATTTTAAAAAAACCTTAATTGTAAGACCATGTAAAAGAAGAGTTGTTGACAAATTATGTATAAAGGGATATATATCGAATAATATTTTATCGTTATTTTCAATAAATAAAGGCAATAAAACTAAATTTGAAACATACTAGGTTTTTGATTTCATATATTAAATATATAAAAAATGAAATAAAATAAACATTTTATATTTGAAATTAAGCATTTATTAATGACAAAAATTAAATGCAATTCATATTTAAAAAAAATTTTGAAACAGTGAAAATTAATGTAACTATTCGTTGTAAATGTTCATTTCATTTTTGAATTATGGAAGAAAAAAAAACCATTACATAAAGACGGATTTTTTTATTTAGTTATTTTAAATTTCTGCAGACAAATTCGTAAATAAAGTAGTTACGAATCTCTTGCAATTAATTGGTATTCAAATGTTTCAAGAATTGATTTAAGAAATCTTTAATAAAAGGTACAATTTAAAAACTAGAGCAAAACATGAAAAATTAAGAATTTTATAGAGGTTAAAAATTTGCTATAATTCTTGAAAATTTCTTTAGATCCATTCCATAGTTAATCAATTTTTACGAACTCTGTGATCGCTATTATTATTATACAAGAAAATAAAAATCATTGGTCATCATAGTCATTGAAAAATTAAGGATTATACTTTTGGCATGTAAAATATAAACATGGGTTTTAAGTATTGTTAAATATTGTTAAAAACAACAAATAATTAAAATAAATTTAGTATAGATGCAAAATAATAACCTTAGTTATATTTTTTTTTTTTAAACAAAATAGTGATTTAGTCATTCATTCAGCCATTTCAAACAAAAAAAAAAATGAACGTAATTCTTTATTGGTTGTTTTTTTACTTTTTGTCTATTTCGTTATCAGTTATGCAAATTCTGTATGTTGAATAATATTGGTCAATAAAATAGACAAGAAAGTTAAGAAAAATATTATCAAATCAACGTTGAACTAAAGACAAAATTTGCCATTAATATAAAAAGTTAATAATATTTAAATGTATAAAAAGTTAATATTTAAATGTATAAAAAGTTAATATTTAAATGTATAAAAAGTTAATATTTAAATGTATAAAAAGTTAATATTTAAATGTATAAAAAGTTAATATTTAAATGTATAAAAAGTTAATATTTAAATGTATAAAAAGTTAATATTTAAATGTATAAAAGTTAATATTTAAATGTATAAAAAGTTAATATTTAAATGTATAAAAAAGTTAATATTTAAATGTATAAAAAAGTTAATATTTAAATGTATAAAAAAGTTAACATTTAAATGTATAAAAAGTTAACATTTAAATGTATAAAAAGTTAACATTTAAATGTATAAAAGTTAACATTTAAATGTATAAAAAATTAACATTTAAATGTATAAAAAAATTAACATTTAAATGTATAAAAAGTTAATATTTAAATGTATAAAAGTTAATATTTAAATGTATAAAAAGTTAATATTTAAATGTATAAAAAGTTAATATTTAAATGTATAAAAAGTTAACATTTAAATGTATAAAAGTTAATATTTAAATGTATAAAAAGTTAATATTTAAATGTATAAAAGTTAATATTTAAATGTATAAAAAGTTAACATTTAAATGTATAAAAAGTTAATATTTAAATGTATAAAAGTTAATATTTAAATGTATAAAAGTTAATATTTAAATGTATAAAAAGTTAATATTTAAATGTATAAAAAGTTAATATTTAAATGTATAAAAAGTTAACATTTAAATGTATAAAAAAGTTAATATTTAAATGTATAAAAGTTAATATTTAAATGTATAAAAAGTTAATATTTAAATGTGTAAAAGTTAATATTTAAATGTATAAAAAGTTAATATTTAAATGTATAAAAAGTTAATATTTAAATGTATAAAAAGTTAATATTTAAATGTATAAAAAGGTAATATTTAAATGTATAAAAGGTAATACAGGAAAATTGAAAAAACAGCAAATATTCTGTTTTTCTTTCTCTTGCATTATTGCCCCATATCTTTATTTTCATCATACTTTTTCCTAATAGTTTGATAATGTGCATAAATTTTAGTTCATTTTAAATATTTAAAAATTAAATAAGAATTTTATAAGTATTATTTTAAAACCACTAAATATAATATATATGTATATTTATTTCGTATAATTAACTAGAGTTGCATATTTCAAAATATTAATTTAAATTTAATATATAACATTAAAATACTGATTCAAAGCGAATAAATTCTTTGTTAGAATAATCTTTTCTATTTGTTACTAATTCGAACAATATTACTTTTATTATTCATGACGAAACCTCTCAACTTATTATTCAAGTTTAAGAAAAGATTGATGGGTTTTTCCAGTACAGCTGGATTTAGCATGCACCTGCCATTCTTAAACGATTACTCAGAAATTCAACTTATCTTTTCAACAACTTAACTATTCAGTTACTACAATTTGAATAATAAGAAGCAGCAGCTGCTCTTCCTTCACATACTTCAATGAAAGCGCAGTGAGCATTTTTAAATAGCTAAAAGCTTTAATTATACTTCAATGTGAAAGGTCTTCGAATGTAAACGATTCCTTTAAATGAACCGTAATTAATTTAAAAGTTACTTCTTTACAGGTTTGATTCACTTTAGTTTAAATAATACACTCGTTTTATGTGTATGTTGAATTTAGTTAATATACAAATTAATCTCGACAAAATACCTAAACATAATCTAAATATTTTTTTCCCTATTGATTATGAGATCGGACACTTTACAACAGAATTGCAGTAGATTCCATTTAAACAGAACGCACTATAGGAGGACATAATGTCAATCAGATACTACAGAAGAGTATGATACAACTAAAGGGAAATGGGTAAAAATGCTTTCTATGAGGACTATCTAGGTATTAGGTTATTTTTAGGTATTTTGCTCTGTAATCATCTTTCCTACCACTGATTATAAAATCATTGGATACTATTACAACAGAACTGTAGCAGATTCTGCATAAATAAAATGCACTATGGGATGGCAGAATGCCAACCAGATACTACGGAAAGGCCATGATAAACTAAAGGGAAATGGGGAGGATGCTTTTTAAGAGGATTTTCTAGAGTAACTACAGCGCATTGATATATTAAGGAAAATCTAAAACATTTTAATAAGTTATTATCCCACGGAAGCAATTTATTTTGTAAAACAACCACTATAGAGCATACAACAAGAGGAATGGTAACTTAATCTTCTCGCATACTGGTTACCATGCACTCACTAGATTAAGACTGCAAAATACTTGCACTAAAGGGGCCTGATGGCAGAGTGACCAGCGCTCTGGCGCTGAGCCACAGATTTTGGGTTCGAGTTCCGGCGGTGCCATGGATATTTGTAGTGGTTCGGAATCCACTTTAAACCGTAGGTCCCGGTATAATATGATCGTAGAGCGTTAGGCTGACAACCCTACCACGTAAAAAAAGAAAACCTCTTCCGTCTCGAAATCTGCCAGTAGACAGACGACCTTGGCCCACAATGGGGCTGTTGCGCCACTGATAATGGAGATCGTACTTGCACTACAAAACTTGAGTTAAGAAAAATACTATGCCAACCAAGTCTAACTTTCAGTTATCTTATATGTGGTTTGGCTTGTCGCTCTACGGTCATTTTATGCACACTTTGGGCTAATCAGACCGGAACCTAAAATTTAAAGTGGATTGCTAACCAGCAACAAACATCCATACCACCGCCAGGATTCGAACCTGAAGCCTGTGGTACCAAAGGCCAGATTGACTAGCCAATTAGCCATCAGGCCGCTTTGTATGTGGAGAATGCCCATAATGTAAATTCATCTTGGATTAATCCAACAAATTTTCAAAATTGCTAAAAATAAATTGGAAATATAATTGGAATTATTTATAGATTCAATGAACTGTTTTCAGGAGCTTAAAAACAATTCAAATTCAAGTTGAAAATATAATTTTAGTTTTTTTCCCTTTTATTCTTTTTAGCTCTGTACAGCTAAATGTTTTCATACATTTTTGTCCTTTAAAAGAAATTGCTTTTAACTCCTAAAATAAAAAATAAGGGTATTAAGGCAATTTATATCACGCCATGCAGTAAAAAGTTGCGAAAAGATATGTTATACACGTCAATGTGGCGAGAATAAAGGTTTTAAATAACATGTACGCGTGGTGTGAATTGTATCGTAATAAAGAATGACATAGCAAAAATAAAAGCATGCATTTCCTCCTATTCACCATTGTCACAGCTTTACCCCACTTACACTAAAGATTTCTCCTAAACAAATTGCACTGTCATCCTAACAAATAGAAGGTGGCGATACTGAGTGGAAAAACATTTAACCATAGCATCCGTTAAAGAAAAAAATTTAGAGACAATGGAATACTGTAGAAATATGTTTCATATTTACAACTAATAGGATGTTTAAAAAAACAGATGTAATTAAATGAAAAAAAAATGAAAAGTAAATAGGGAATATCATTTTAACAGTAAAGATGTACTTAAAAAATTACATTTCATTTTGCAAAATAGCTTCTGCCATGCTATCAATGAGCTATAATGAAATTAACATAGAACTAAACATACAAGATATTCTAAAATTTGAATCTGTTGTATACCAAGAAAAACCACCAATTAGAACAGTATGTCTCTTAAAGAAATAAATTATGTTAAAATAGATGTTATTTAATCTTTCAAATTCGATCAAATTTAAATAAAAAATTATAAAAATGAAATTCGCTTATAATTTCAGAAATCCTCACGTAACAACAAAAACAACACATCCACCGAGATTTATAGATGTAAACAAATCAAGAATACTTTTAACAAATCAATGTCACATCAAATAAATGATACATTTAAAAAGACACATGACATTATAAAAAATAAAGAGAAAGAAAAGGTATTTAATAAACTTAACGTGTAAAGCGTTAAACTAAAAAAATTTGGCGGCCGTATGACTTTTTAAATATGTTAATGCTTGGGTCCGGATTAGAATAGCCCCATTGTAGTCTATGCATGTTCAAAGGCGACAGCAAAAATGGGTACCCAGTGCCTGGGAGTATAACCGAGTGGGGTTAAAGTCAGACTTTCCCATTTTGGGTGCTTTATGTCTTTTTAAAACTGCAAGGACAAAAACATGGCAGTTAAAATTTTTTATCCTTTTACCTACAGCCGCCGATTTAAGACAACGGGTTCATGAACTTGGTCTAGATGTTGGGAAAAAAAACAACAGTGTTAGTTCTTCCCTGAAAATTTTTCTGGTTGTCTAAGCCTGGAGCAGCTAAAAAAGAATTATCTACACTCTACCTTCATTACATTAGCAAAGATCAGATGAATGTAGTTTAAATCTGCATAAATAGTAGTTAAAATTGCCTTTGTCCTCCAGGCAAACAGTGATTCTGAAATGAGTAAAAAATGATAAGCGCTGAGCCTTCGGAGATTAAAGGAAAATATTTCTTTGTATAGAGTCTTTTTGTATTATTCTGAGTTTAATATATTCAAAAAATTATTGGTCTTGTCTCCGAGTTTTTTTAAATAAAATTTTTGGTATAATAACAAATTTCAATGTTCATTTGGTTTTTTTTTTCAAGCCAGTCAGTCAGCTCTTCCAAAATTCGCAGCAGTGATTTAATTTTTTAATAAATTTTTAAAAAAAAAAAAAAAAAATACTCTCAATCATATTTCAGCTAAGAGGGTCAAGTAAAACTGTTTGACAGTATAAAAATTACTGAAATATCAGTCTAATTTAATAAATTTTGCGTGATTTTGGGACATTTTATTATTGTAAGATGCAATATTTTTCAGTGATTCTAAAGACAGCGAATCCAAACAAAAATTGCACATTTTGAAAAGAATCATTTTGCTCATTTATCTAGTCTAATGCAAGTTTATTTTATAACTTTTGGCAGAGGTATATGGTACATCTTTTACGTATTCTATATTAATGATATTCTAATTCATGACCATATTTATAAAAATGATGTAAGGCTAAATCAATTTTGTTAAACTGATGACAGTAAAATAGCAAACAATTGAAGTCTTTTATAACCATAACAATAAGTGTTTTTATAAAACTGTTACAGATAATAATCATGATTGGATTTCTCATGGATAAATGAAGTAGAGCTGAAGTTAGCAATGAAAAGTCGAAGTTATTTATGAAGATGATTGTTTGAGATTTTTACGTAACTTCGTTATTCAAAATATTGATATCTATAGATGGAAAACCAGCAAGGACAAAAGCAGAATCTTAACTAAGTATACGATAACCACAGTATAATGTGTCTTTGTTTTTAGTTGAAGTAGTCAAAGATTGATCTTTTAATACCGAACTCCAAACACTGGAAGCAAAGGCCTAAACGAAAGGCCTAATACATTTAAGAAACGAAAGGCCTAATACATTTTTTTAAGCATAATGGAAGTAAATATTCGATTTAATTCCAAAGGAGTTCCAAGCAATTCGGTTTAATCCATACTGAAATTTCACATTTTTTAGATATACAAGAAATATGATTTTTCCCATCAGAATTTGCTATCCACTAATTTTTCACTGGACTGTAATGGAATACTGAAACGTCGAGGTTATATGCCTTTTCACAATACCAAAATTCTGAATTCATTAAAAATGTAACTATAATGATTGGATTTATTACAATAACTTATTGTTCTCAAATCACGAACAAAGTATTGATCACCATACTAAAAGAACATTAGCGACTTCAATAACCACAGGAATATTAGAAATGCCAACTATAATCGTAGAATATAATCTTTTTTCATCAACATCTACAAGATATGATCTGTATTCTAGATTTGTCCTAGTCATCTTTACGAAATTTATTACATAACATACATAAAATCCCGAGTTCTGCAAGATTTTGGGGAGAATTGTACAATTTTTTCCTCTCATTTCAGGAATTTTAAGTTTTAAATTAATGAATTTAATTTTTACATCTCAGTTTTGTCAATTTCTCATTTTTGCAAACGCCACGAATTTCATAGAGAACAACATGTTCACACATAATACTTTAAAAGTTATAATGGAAATATATTAAAAAATACACGATAATGCATTTAATAATGAAATAGCACATTAACGATGCAATTATAAACATATTTTCGCAAGAAATATGTAACCGGTAATTGCCATGTCACGTTCATTATAAATCGTGACGTGAAATTACACATTACGCAACAATAATTTTATTCCAATCCACGTGAATGAGTGAAAATAATATTGCACAAGTTTTTGATTAATTATGCGCAAAGCAAAACTGAAGTCTATGGAGATTCTTATCATTTAGATGTCCCCAAAATTTATGGATAAATCTTTATATAATTAATTTTTTTTTCACTTGTGAAAGTATCTAAAAAAAGGACAAAAAAAAATCACACGCAAATTTATAAAAACAGAACATAAATAAAATTTGCCCAATATAAAATTTTAAAAGAGAAAACATTTTTTGAAAGATATGTTTAGGAAGTTTAAAGTTGGCAGACTATAGAATTTGTTTAGAAATAGTTAAGATTGAGACAGATATACTCATATACTATATTTTTATTATTAAAGTACAGTTCGTGACAGAACAAAGTACAGCGACAAACTTTCCTTCTTAACAAGAATCGTGTTCAATATTTTTGTAACCATTGTCCAAGTTATCCAACACAAACTTATTTTCTTTCCGGTTTGAAAACAGCCTGTTTCATGCAATAGAATCATAGCAACTGAAAAATATTAGTATCATAAAGAAAGTTTTAAAACAATTCAATGAAAAACATAAAACACTTTTGCTTAAACAATGGAAGCCAGTAGCTTTTAAATTCAATGATATAAGCCACATTTTAACTATTCTTCTAGTAATCTATATTAACAACAAAACTGAAACCTTGGATCTTCAAAATTTATGTAGTTAAGAAACGGCATGAGAAATTGCATTCATTATTGTTTTATATTCAAAAGATTCCAGTCCATACTTTAAATTGAATACGATCCCACGTAATCCTAAGCTCAGTAAGTATTTTATTAAGGTAAATTTTGTTAGAAAAAAATGTCAATGAAAACTATAAATTGGGAAAAAAAGAAAATCGTAATTCATGAAAGAAAATGTTCCATGTATCATACAATCTTTAATATAACTCGCAAGAAATATTAATATTTTAATAATCACTGAATATAAATAGACAAACATTCAACATTTCCAGATACGAATTCAACATTTTAGTTGGTGCATCTTTTTTAATTTTTGTGCTCTAATAGCGATTTATTTTCTCTTGTAAAATATCAATTTTTGAAAAGCGTTTAATTTAAGGAATATTATCTGAAAGGGAATTATATTTTTTTTTTCGAAAAAGTATGTAAACGTAATGCCATTATATGCTTATATTACATTTGAAATGAAATTTCAACAAATTATACATGAAATTTAAAATTTTTAGAAAAAAAATAGTGAAGATTCATAGAAAAATATTCATTTAACATCACTCCCATATCATTGAATCTTCATGAAAAAGCAATTTATATTTTTTAAATAACTACTAAAAGTTTCCAATTAACACGTTGAATCTCATAAAACTGAAATTCTATATAGAGCAATCCAAAGTTAACTCTAAAATAATTACTATCTCCAAAATCTTATCGTTAAAAACAACGATTTTAAATCACACATTTATTGATCCTCAATTTTCCTTGACACCTATTTTTCTAAACAGGAAAAAACACTGCATTGCTCCATAAATCAAAAAGTTACTATAAATAAAATTTTTTTCACATCACTAGTTTTAATAACGATCAGATTTAAATATCAAAAGTGCCTATATATATATTTTTTTTTTTTTCTTAATCTCATATTTAGGTCAACAGACAAATAGTCCGGCTCAGCAAATATAGACATGTCATGCTTCATTTTTCACCCAATAGATCCGATGATCATTTATTGCTTGGAGCAAAAGATGGATTGTCGAAAACGCATGCATCGATTGGTTTGGAGAGCACAGGCACTTCAAAAATCAAGAGCAATCTGTTGAAATTTCAGTATTAGCGATTGATCAATGTCTCAATCCGTGTTTAGACAGATTCACTTTCGATGCTATCTGTTGTTTGTTTGTAGCATCGGTATGTTGCGAAATATTTTTGAGAGCGAGTTTCATCTTCGAAGAGATGACTTGGATATTTGTTAGATTCGCTTGAATAATCAGGGTTACCATATTTTAAGCTCATGCTTTAGTGTAGTTTATGATTAAAAATTTATTTAAAACCTATAGAAACATATTCAAACATCATATATATAAAATTTTTAATGAAATATTTCAAAAATTCGACAAACATTTAATTAATATATTTAATATTTATTCAAATACTAATTGCAAAATGTATATAACTATATATGTATAGATTGTAAAATTTATATGGATGACGAAAGTTTAGGTTATTTTCCCATTATGATATGTATGATATGTATATATTTTGTATATTTAATCATTTCATGGCGAACTATTGGATTGCATTCGGCAATTTATCGATAAATTCACGTGATACAATGTTTAGGCGATGCTAATTGCATTTTTGCAACGAGATTTGAAAGTTTGAAATAATTTTATTGATTTAGCTTTATTATATAACTTATATTTTCATAATTGAAAAAAATTGATGCTTTAATTAAAAAAAATGACAAAATAATTAGCCGAAAATTATCCGATATTTTCGATATAACGTAAATTTCCACAATTGAGAAAAATAAAGAGCAATGAGTTTTACCAAGATTTATATATTTTTTTCTTTTTCTAATGCAGCTGGCAAATTCTTAGGCAGTTGTCTTTTTTATGCCATAAGCCACAGCGCCTGCCACTCGGCCATTAGGCCCTGCATTTCTTCCATTATTTTGCTTTAAAAAAAAACTTTATATTCTCAATTGTCTGTAACATGCAAATTGTAACGATTTTCTTTAGCACTAAATTTTAATTAAAAAATAACAGATGGTATAAGTGACATTCTTTCTCCACTAAGTACATGCAAAAATGTAAAAGAAAAAAATGGCGCGAAATGAGTTTGTTTAAGAATCAATAAAAAAGATTTCATATTATAACTTACGTCTTTATAACTGCACAAACTTTTCTCAGAGCTAACTTTGTGAAATATAAAAATCACCACACACACAGTAAATTCATAACCCATAAAAACATCCGAGAAAATTTAAGAGCGGATTTAAATATCAAGTTTTAGAAAGATGATCAAAGAGTCGTGAAATTATCTGTATAAAGATTGAAAATATCACTAAACCAGATCGATAAATAAATATCATTATACTTTCAAAAATTTTAAATAAAAATGCACAAAAAAGGGGGGGGATGAAATAATTATACAAACTTAAAGCAGACACGTCCCGGAATAGACTGTGAGTGTAATTAAGCCCCAAGTAACGCAAGCATTCGCGAATCGAAACATTAATGCGTTTATGCTCAAATATCGCCCTTTAATACCAGGGCAATAAATGTGGGAGCAATTTATATCCCTTTTTTATAATGTTCCGTTCCCCATTTTTCAGGCGTCCGAAAATCGTTGGAGGGTGGAATGCGAAGGGGGTGTATTATGGATTATGAGCATCCCATCCCTACCAGCTGTTCCAAAAGGGATGTGTTTCAGCGGAATAGTGGTTTGAAGCCTTTAGACTGACTGAAAAGCCAATCCTTTGAAAATAGAGAAAATATGAAACAGCTGCGGCATAAAACGATTCTTCAGTTAAACATAACTCTTAACGAAAAATTCTAGGCTTTTAATGTATATAAGGATTTTTCACACCAATAATATAAAATATTTTTAGATAAAAGATATTCTGAAAATATATGGAAATAAATTTACCATATGTATGTTATGTAAATTTCCAACAACAGGAAGAGAGAAAGACCAAGGGAAAGGTGTATTGATAGTGTCGAAAGAGTATCTTGGACAACTGAAAATTATTAACTGGAAGAGGTTGGCATTGGAGCAGAGACAGATGGAGAACTTTGTGTTGGAGGCTAAAAACTGCACAAGGCTGTAAATGCCAATGAAGAAGAAATTTATCATTCTATGAGACATTCGCAGATCAAAAACTTAGAAATCTATTTCCAATACATTTTGCATAAATAACTAAAATTGCATTGATCTCGTGTAATGTTGAACAAGTGCTGCTTCATCATATTACTTTCATCATATTACTTTTCATAATTTTCTAATGTGATTACATTAGAAAGTACATTAGAAAGTCAAGCATACGGAAAAATTGGTGGTCGTCCAAAAATCGTGATCATTCCAATCACTGGACGTTGAGAAAATGGACTAGTTTTCTTTTTCATTCAACTCAGAACTTAAAAGCGTTCTATTAGAAAATTTAAAATAGGCGGTATTGATTTTTTCTAAATGTTCTGAATTAAATTTATATTTATATATAATATAAATAAATGATAGTTCTAAACTTAAAATACTAGTCATTTAATATAACGTCATCAGAATCTAGTAGACACAAGTGTCCACAATGGCACAGGAAAGCACTACAGATATATTTGTTAAAATAAATGAGAAATAATGGAAGTTTAGTAGATAAAATTACAATAGTAATCGCATTCCTCCCTATGTACTGACAAGAGCACCCCTTGTGGCGTTCAGGAGAAAATGATTAGTTGACTACAGATTCTCGCCCGAAGAGGAAGTATATATAAAACTTTTTCAATTAAGAATAACTCTTCCACGAATCTATATTTATCTTATTTAACACCAATAAGTATAGATTCGTGGAAGGATAAATATCGTGGATCGTGTGTTAAATATTATGTCACTAATTATATGTGTGTGGTGTTTGTACATGTGTAAATAAAGCTGTGAATTCTCCAACTGTGCCTCAAGTATTTTAATCCAGTATTTAATCAAGTATTTAATTATTATTACCCCCAGTTACAATCTGGTTACCCAACTTGAACAAACACAGTATCAATAAACTTAATCTAGTTAACTATTATTGAAAATTATTATCTTTAAAATTACTGATAATTAATAATTAGTCCTTGCCATTCACAGAAATATATGCTTCCCAAGCTTATATTAACAAGCTGGTTTTCAAATTGTGTATTTTTAGTCAATTCACTTGATAAAATCTAGTTTTCCCCAGCACTCAATAATGAACTTAATTTCTATTAGAAAATTTAAAATAGGCGATATTTTTTTCCTTAAAAGATTGACCTAGATCCTTTTTGCTATCCAAATTTACTGCCTTATTTCCAAACTGTAAATAGTAGTCATTTAATGCAGTGTTGTCATACAGTATTCTTCAGAATTCACAGAAAGCATCGTTTCTTTGCTGGTAGTCACCAAAAATAATTTTTGCTGTTTTGATCATAGAAAATTTTGTTGATAAGGTTTTTAAAGTAAGCATATATTTAGCCTTGCTAATTATACATAAATTATGACAAAAATAAGTCAAAGAAAAACCATTACTGAATAATCTTATTAATCAAAGCTAAGGTTCTTATTTAATGCATCATTAGAAATAATTTTAATCAAGAAATACCGAATTTCTAAATTAACTAACTTATATAGTTAGTCAAAATGAAGCTGTAATGGTTTTATATATTCAGTTTAGTTTCTTTTGTATGTTGGTAAAGCATCATGGTATTATGAATCAAAAGTTAAACACTTACTTCTGGCAATGTCTAATGAAATCTTTTTACTCATCACTAATTTCATCAAAATGAGTGTGAAAATATATCGATGTAATGATTTGGATCGGGACCTTACAGTTTAAAAGAACAGACCACAGTTTGAAGTGGATTCTGAATCACTTGCCATCAGTGGAGTCAAACTTGGCCATCAGACAGCTATCGATGCAATGAATGATCAATGGCTTCTCTAAGAAGTCAAAACTAAATGTATATAAATTGCGAAATTTGTTTTTCATAAGATCTAAATCCACCACTGCACGACAGATCTCAGATTATCCAAACTAAAAAAATGGCATCTAGAGATGGTAAGACAAATTTATCGTTAACTGGATCAAGTTCCTTCTGGTCCGCAAACTTCAGACCATCTCGCATTTGCTTTTCATCTTCCAGATGACAAAATATGCAGAAAACATCTGGTTTATGATGACACAAAAGAAACAAGTTATGCCATTTGCCCGTTACGATACCTTAGCATATTAAATTAAACCATTTGATTGAAATTTACACTACAAATATTTTACTCTTTTTTGTTCTCAAAAATGATTCCATTTTTACACGTTTAACGGCATGTTTCCTAATAGACGAAATCTTTTTTTTTTTGGAGGGGGGGCTTATATTTGGTTTATTGGAAGAGAAATGTATAGTGAAGGAATAGATAATCCTATCCAATAAGGCAACATTCATCTTGAAATTGAATTAACAAAATGAAACGAAACGGTCTTTAAATGAACCATTTACTGAAAAGCATTTCGCTATAAATAACTTTTTAAAATTATAAGAAATAATAAACGAAGGAATGTGATTCTTTCATTCACATTCTTGAAAATAAACACCAAAAACTCATTTTCCACATTACTAAAACTTTATCTCTTTAAAATATAACTATGTTAGCATGGCTTAAAGATACTATAATATTATTTTGAGATTTAAGTCCTACCCGATCCTGTGAACAGTTTCCACAAAAATTTGATATTGATCTTTAGGGATAAAAAAAAGTATATGTAATTATTTTTTAATGGAAATTTTGTCATGTTCAATAAGAATTGAGTATTAGTGGCGTAAATTCATGCGTTACTAATGTGAATAAATAAAACGAAGTATGTTAATGAATGTAAATACGAAATAAGATTATGTTTTTCACGTAAAATACTAGTTGACATGTGTTTGATAATGATTTTCTTATCATAGCTATCTAATTCCTTGAGCAAAATAAAAATATCCGATAGAAGTGGCCATCTTTAGAGGATAATTTAATGACATGACTTAGCGGAAGAATGCAGGGCATAGCATTTTCTGAATTGATAAGGCACAGTTAAATAAAATATATCAAAAATTAAACGACAGTCAAATCCTTCTACTGTACAAAAATATTTCTATAAACCTTATGAATACGGGTTTTAAAATTTATATTGCATTTTTAAATACATTTGAGATAATATAGTGAGTAACACAAATTATTTCATTTTCCTAATGCAACTGGCAATACAGAGACAGGTATCTTTTATGCCATAAGCAAGGGGCGGACCGACATTTATTTAGCACTATCCAGGAAGCAAGTGTAGCTTGCAGATATGCTATGGATACGAGTTATACTACCCCACAATGCTCTACGATCCTATTAGACCAGGACCTACGATTTAAATGGATTCCGAACCACTACAAACATCCATGGCACCAACGGGACTCGAATCCGAAACCTGTGACACCGAGATCCAGATAGCCACCAGCCATCAGGCCCAACTAATTATCTAAACATTAAAAATTAGAGCTGCTTCATATAGCATTTATTGAAGTTCTAATAGAATTTCACACTACGGCAGTACCGTCGTATCTAATTTGATTTGATGCATAAAACAAAAACATTTATTTACCTTTAACCTTTTACGTACAAATTCAAAATATTTTATCTTCACTGAAATTTTCAACAAAAAAAACTGCATATCATGCAAGCTCATATTAACATAGATCACTTTTCTTGCAATTGCAAATCCTCGCATAGCAGACCGATTCCGAATATAGATTTTTGTGCCAGGAAAGAAATCAAATTATGACATCCCTTTTAATCGCAGTCATTAAGCTTATGTCATGAGAGGGGTGGTGGGGGTTACCCCAACCCCTTTAGTTCCTACACCCTTCTCCCCCGACCATCTAATGAGGCATTTTATCAACCGCAGGCAATTCAATTCCCTTTCCCCCTCCTTTTTTTGCTGGCTCATCGCTTTTTCTATTTTGGTATGTAATTATCGCATTTTAGGTTTATTAGTAATGGTCAAATGAAAAATGTCAATAGACTTTTAGTATATTTTAAAGGAGTGCAAAAAAAAAAATCTCTGAGTATAATGAAGTTCATTATGTTGCCCAATTTAAGTCCGACTGAAATAATTTGTCTACGATAATGAAGCTCGTTATGAATAATTAAAACATGCTAATTCTGTAAATTATATTCATAAGCGCTCCTCTTTTGTCTCAATGGCTTCCATATTAAATATTTTTTTTTTTTACTCGCATTTTTAAAAGTGCTTGAAAAGGTCTGTATAAATGGCGTTTGCAATCCAAAAGAGGAATTCATATGAAGTATTGGTTTGGTGTGCTGCTCGAAGGTGCACACTTCAAGCTAATGAGAACAGAACCTACAGTTTGATGTGGATTCCGAACCACTAACAAACATCCATGCCAACAACAGAATTCTAATTCGAAGCCTGTGGTGCCAAAGGCCAGAGCGCTAGCCAATTGGCCATCAAGCCGCTATGAAATATGCATTAGTGCTACATTTATTATTCCCATATATAAAGTCTAGGCGTATATTAGACTTATAACGGCTTCCAAAAGAGTGCCACTTTCAGATTCATGGAAACACTTTACATTTTATTTGCAAATATCACACAAACACAGAGAGAGAACTCTATTAACAAAAAATGAAAATTAAGGATATAAAATAGGTGCACAGGTGCAGTTCACTCCATGTGCAGAGATTTTCAGAGTTCGAGTATACGACGAATATAAACATCTGATCTGCGGCAGACCTTAACTATCACACGGCGTGATTCACGAAACCAGAAGGGCTTACTTGAAAAACTCCGACCTATTCAGTCATTTCAGAGTGGGAAAAAAATTACGCTTTTGGTCGACTCGTCGCAGAACTTTCTTCACCAAAAAAATCTCCTTCTAAGGCGATCCGTCAAAATGGGGTTAGCTTTCCTCACTTTTCACTAGAGTCGACATTTCTCAACTCGTGGTCTATTACCAATCCCGATGGAACACGTGGTATATCGTATTATATATAATCTGTAGTTGTTTCGACCCGTGAAGGTTGCACAGACAATCGTTCTCATTAGTACAAAAACTAATATGTAATATAAACTACCCACAATAAAGCTCATCAGCTATCAAATTTCAGTGATGGGTTTATTATATATTTATCAAATAGCATACGCTTAGCATCATACATTCATAAATAGCATAGCATCATACATTCCTCTCTCCTCTGAATGAAATGTCAAAAACACTTCTCATCAGAAAAAATGCTACAAATGCCAGTTTATTCTGGCATTAGAAGACAAATTTACAAGATAAAATTTTCTGACTACACATATGAGCTGGCTATCAATGGAACACACCATCGTTGCCTGATGGCCAATTGACTAGCACTCTGGCCTTTGTACCACAGGCATCAGGTTCGAATGATGGCGGTGACATGGATGTTTGTTAATGGTCCGGAATCCCCGTTAAACTGCAGTCCCGGTCTTATTAGCCCAAAGTGCCCAAAAAATGACCGTAGAGCGTAAAACCAAACTCCAACTATAAAATGCAACAGCTATGTTTGCGAGATTGCAGCAAACATAAAAAGCAAAGCACCATGCAAAAAGCATGCGTGCTTAGCAATGCAGCTATGCGAGATTGTCACAATTTCCACCTATTTAACTCATTTTTTAAACAGTGATTATATAAAGCATGTCCCAACGGAATCAAACACCCGTCCTTTTGCACACTAGCTCAAGTTTTGTTCTATTGTGTGGCATATTATACTAATTATCACTGAAAGACAAAAGGTTAATCAGCAAAAAACAAAAAGTGCAATATGCAAAATTTTTGAAACAAGCCCAAACTTATCATCTAAGACCTTATTTGACTTCAAACACAACAAGGAAAAAAATGTCATATGCTAATATAATTTGTCATGCACTAAATGTTTCAAAGAATAGAACTATATGCATATTCCCAAAAAATTTCGAACAAATCACTAGCACCCCCCCCCCCCCTAAGAATTGATCAAAGGAGCTTGCATCATTTGCATAAATATCAAAGTCAGTTTTTACTGAAAAAAGATGGTAAGAAACTTTTGCTCTGATAAAACATGCGCATATATTCTCTTGCAAACGACTCTGGAAGCATATAGTCACCCCAGGAGTTAGCGGCTAGCCAGATTTAATTTCGCAATCAGAAACTATATCGAACAGGCTGGTTGCCATGGCGACTGAAAGGGATTCAATTCCAGGGAACCAGAGTTGCTTAACCCAGAAGCTGCATTCTATGTGCGTTTTTCCGACTAAAAAAGAATCCCAACGTGACATGTAAGAGCTTATGGATATGGTGAACATGGCTTTTGGATAAAATGCAAATGGATTTCAAGGGAAAAGCTTTTTCTTTTTTTATTATTTTAAAACTTGCAATGGTTAAAAAATGCGATTGGTTTAAGTTTTCAATTATAAGGTTAAAGTAATCAACACATAGGATTCCTGTAATGGTGATCTATAGAATTTATAAATGTCTATTAAAGAGAAAATCTGCATTTGTAGGGGAAAAAAAAAATTGGGAATAATCAATTTATCAGCATATTTGCTGTATTGTTGATAAATATTGTAATGGTTAAAAAAGTTATTTTAGTTAAAATAAAACTAAAAATATTGTACTGGTTATAAAAACAGTGGCTAAAGCAATTTATATGCTTTTAATTACCGATATGTGCTGCTTATAATTGGAAAGTGATTAACAATCAGATTATTTTATGAACTTGTGAATAAGTCTCCGGTAGTTTATAGGTGATTTTAAAACAGTTTGAGATCATTTCTCTAAACTTAGTAATTTTAGTTGCTTGCTAATTCCATAAATTAAGTTTGAAGTGTGTGTTGGGCAGCCAGATTGTAACTGAGTGTGGTTGGGTTGAGATACTTGAAGTACAGATTGGAAAACTCGTAGCTTTATTTACACATGCACAAACACTGCACAGATATAATTAGATAAATACAATATTTAACACATTTAAAGGCAGAAGTAAGTAAGATTCGTGTAAGGACTCCCCTTCTAAGCCGAAAACCAGATACTCAGCTGCGCGCAGGGTGCGCGAAATATATACTTCCTCTCCGGGGGAGAGTCTGTAGACCAACTAATGAGCAGGGGGGGGGAGGTAAGTGAATATATTTTCTTCTCGGAATGAGGGACTATAAACTAAACATTTTTCAACAGAAGCGCGGTGGTTGAACTGTACTTCCTCTCGGTGAAAGTCGCAAGGCCTACTGACCGTTGCTCATGAGTGCCACAGGGGCGCTCTTGCCAGTAAGTAGGAGCAAGCTCATTTTATGTATTACAAAAAGGTATTTATTTATATATTAAAAAAGCTTATTTATATATTACCTAAAAATATACATAAACTGGGTTTTTTTTTTTTTTTTTTTTTTTTTTTTTTTTTTAAATCTGGGAAATGAGTTATACGACGACAAATAAGATAATCCCATTTAAAATATATAAAAATTGTAATGCATGATAAATTTGTATGAAGTTTTTTTATTTTCAATAAAGTTTTAAACCACAACTTTTAATAATAGTATTTAAGCTGCATAAAATTCAACGTAAATAAAAACACAATTTTTTATGTCCCTAATAGTAGGTTTAGGAATAATTATTTTTCGAGATATCTTCCAAGTAAATGACTCGTTAAGGACCATTTTTAAAATGTCACACTTCAAATCCCCCAGTAATGTTTTCGATCAACATTTTTGTTTCTTTTAGGAATATACTTTTTAAAAGTATATTCCATCTTATTAAAGGCTTTAAAAATACTCAACTTTTTTTTACATATTCAAAAGAAAAAGATATTTTACTCATAACATATGTCTTTTAGCTTTAAAATTGAGATAAATAAAAAAATTCTACGAAACTTCAAGGTTGAAATATTTGCCACCATCAAAGCAAGAAGACAAATTGAACAAACTCCATATTCCATGTCTTTCTGGTATATCATTTTCGATGCGATTAGTTTAGAGAAAGCAAATGTAGTCACTTAATAATATGGTAATTACATAACTTATTTATATATTACCAAAAGTAAAAATATACATGAACTGATATTTTTAATGAATCTGGCAAATGAAGCATGAATTATACTACAACAAATAAGCTATCCATATTTAAAATATAAAAATTGAGATTTATGCTAAATTTATGTGAAGTTTTTTTTTCCTAAAAAGTTTTACAAAAAAACAAATTTTTTTTTATCCATATAGTAGATTTTAAGAATAATTGTTTTTCGAAATAGATCATTTAGGAGGATAAGTACCATTTTAAAATGTCACGTTTAAAATTCCCACTAATGTTTTCGATCAACATTTTTTTCAGGAAATATTTTTAAAAATTATATTCCTATCTTATTAAGGACTTTAGAATACTAAATTTTTTTTTTTTTTTTTTTTTTTTTACATATTCAAAAGAAAAAGATATTTTGCTTAAACATGGTATTAGTCTTTTTTTAGCTTCAAAATTGAGATGAAATACCAAAATCCTGTGAAACTTCAAAGTTGATGGTATTTACTACCATCAAAGCAAGAACATAGAATATTTGGAATATGAAATTCGTCAATTTATGTCCTTCATGGTATATCATTTTAGATACGATATTTTAAGGAAAACAAATGTAGTCGCTTAATTATATCGTAATTACATAAATTTAGCTTATTTATATTTAACCAAAAAATAAAAATATGCATGAACTGATTATTTTAATAAATCTGGCAAATGAAGAATGAATTATACTACAACAAATAAGCTATCCTTATTTAAAATATAAAAATTGCAATTTATGCTAAATTCATAGGGAGCTGTTTTTTTTCCTAAAATGTTTTACACTCTTTTTAATAATGGTATTTATGCAGCATAAAATTCATTGTAAATATAAAAACACAATTTTCATGTCCATATTGTATATTTGGTTTTCGAAATAACAGGTCATTTACTAGAAGGATAAGTACCATTTTAAAATGTCATATTTAAACATTCCTAGTAATGTAAGATCAACATTTATTTTTTTTTTTTTAATTTCCTTTTAGAAAATTTTTTTTTTTTTTTTTTTAAAGTATATTTCTATCTTATTAAGGACTTTAGAATACTCGATTTTTTTCTACACATTCACAAAAGAAAAGATATTTTGCTTAAAACATGATATTAGTCTTTTTAGATTCAAAATTGAGATGAAACACCAGAATTCTACGAAACTTCAAGGTTGAGATATTTGCCACCGTCAAAGCTAAGAAGACGAACTTCATATTCCAAATATTCCATGTCCTTCACGGTATATCATTTTCAGTACAGCAAGGACAGATATTTTACAAAACAGGAAAATAAAAAATCAAATATGTAAATGACATGTAGTGACCTTGAAATTTTGAAAAAAAAAAAAAGAAAAAAAAAAAATGTTCAGCCAACGCCCTTTCATCGAAAAAAAAATAATCCATCCCTACTATTTTAGATCTTTTCAATATCATTTTTGCTCGGACGTTCAACTTTCTTGTGTGTTGCCAAGCGTCAAGACAAAAATTCCAATAAAGCAACTCACTTTTAAACCGCCCTCGTGTGACGTCATGCTCCACTGACCAATGAGAACATAATATACTCTTTCGGGTAACATGTGGATGCACTTGTAATGGTTACGCGCATCCACAATATGTTAGTGTAATTGAAACTCGTGGAAAAAAAAACCCAACTCGATAAACAATTAATTTTACATGGTGAAACAATTAAGATGTAATTAATTTAACTACGCATGCGTAAGGTCAATTAAGTTATTTTATTTTCGTGTTCTTTGATAAAGTAGGTCAATTAAATAATCCATTACCCTCATTAATTAATTTTTTTCTCCAATTATTAAAATGAAATGTTTATCACGAAAATCAAGCTAAAAATGTAAGCTTTTATGAAAATATAAACCTAATTCTTTATCACTAATCGTTAATCGTAAATAATTGATATTTCACTTATTTTTTACAACATAAACGCAAATAAAATTTTTAAAAATTCAATAAGAAAAAAAAAATGTAAATATTTAGTTTAAATGACAAGTTAATTTGCGTTTCATAGACTACAATAAATATTATCACAAAGGATAAAAATAGCAACTTGAAATTTCAGGGATAATAAAACTGTTACGTGACATAATGGAGTCGACTTATGGTACGTCATTTTGATCTATAAATACATTGAACTTATTGATCTAGACCAATTAATGATCCAGTCCAATTACAAGTTGGTAGAGGCAGAAATACTTTCCGATTGGACTTTCGGAGGTAACAGCTTTCATATTTACGTGTCGTACTAAAACATTCTAACCAAATTGTCCAAATGTCGATGAGAGGTTCTGTCATAATCACCTATCTTCCAATGTTTTAAAGAGATAATTGTGTAGAAGTTACCCAACGGTAATCTATGACTCCATTGAACTTATTGATCTAGATCATTTCAACGAATCAACGCTGCTCTCCAAGCTGGTAGCAGTAGAAATGCTTTCTGAGAGGACTTTCGAGGGCAACAACTTTCATATTTGTGTGTCGTACTAAAGAATCTAACCAAATTGTCCAAATAGAGATTATAATAAAACCTCTCGTCGACATCTAGTTTTCTAATGTTTTAAAGAGATAATTGCAGTATAAATTACGTGGTGGTAATCAAACTCATCTTCCTGTATGCAGGAGGGAGATAGATACTTGATACCAAAAATAGATACTTGATAGTTTCTGGTTTTAACTTTGATTTCAGAATTATATAAAAAGTGTTCTAAATTCTAATATAAATGTACAGATAAAATAAAACTCACCTTAGTCTAGAAAACACAAATTAATATAAAGTATGCTTACCTAAAAGAAAAAAAAATACATATTAGAATATATCACAAATAAACCATTTCAATTAATTTTTAAATGATATTGGTATTTGTAACTTTTTAATATATCATAAATTTAAAATGCTACAGATAATATATAAGCAATTTATATTCAATTAACCAATCATTTATCATTATGTTCGTAAAATTCATTAGTATGGCAGTAAATTAAAAATTTCCTTAAATTATTCACACAGTTATAAGAAATAATAATTAATCTTTTAATTATTATTCTCTAAGCATTTTATGTTGATTAAATCTAGTCCATATTAAAAGTATCAGTACATAAAAATAATATTAATCATATGGAATGAAATATTTATTAGACATAATTGTCTAAAATTATCAACACCATTAATACTTTTTAAAACAATCTTTTTTTTACTTCTATTTTAAAACACGGATAGCTGACATTTTAATAGTTATACAATTCGAAATCAAAGAATTCTTATATTTTTTTTATTCCTTCTTTAATGTTTCTTAAATGTTGAGAAGAATTTCAAACACATAAAAAGCAATGAGCACATTTCAAACACATATCTATATCACTAATGATTAAGTGATATAGATACAGATAAAAAAAAATAAATTTGTCTAAAATAAACATTTTAATGATTGCACACAAAAGCTTGTTGAAAAGAAATAATTTTGAAAGAAAAAAAAAAAAAGAATGTTCAGTTTGTATTTCTGAAAATTTAAACAATTCTATTGTTTAGAATAAAATATATTTTTTATTGTTTTCTAGTACGTGTACATAAAAACAAATAAAATAACACATATGATAGAGCATCAAGTTCAATGCTCTAACTAAGTTTTAATAAATGTAAGCAAGCACTATTTAATTGTCATTAAACTTCACATAATTACAATTAGAGACAATGATTAAAAAAAAAATGCAACTTGTTTTCTTTTTTGAATATTTGGTAAATGTGGTAATAACCAAATTTAGCCACATTAACCTTTTGTGGTAATAACCACAAAAGTTTTCATCGACACATTTTAACACACAATTCACAAAATGAAAGCTTTTATAATCTAAATTTTTTAAAATTATATAAAAGCACAGATTTGTTACGAACTATAAAGTATACTAAATTTGAAAGGTTATATTTTAAATATTGTATAAAGAAAATATCAAATTAATTTAAAGAAAAACGTACGAAAACTTAAACATGTCACAAATTTATAAAGTGAAACACTTAAAAATGAATAATGCATTATGCCTGTAGTGAACGTTGGAAAGATTCATGGCTAGAGGGAATTTATCAGATATAATGATAATGATAGATGCAGATTTAAATATTAAAGCAGTTATTCTTAACCAGTGACATTATAATGTATTATTTTTTTTATTAATCCATTTGAAATGCAATTTGATACTTAATTCAACATTAATAAAGATGTTCCAAAATAGATGGACTTGTAAAAATCATGTTTGGAAATAATCAAGCTAGAAAACATTTTTCTGTTGAAATTTTTATTAGAACAAGAATAATAATTTATAATTCAATTAATTTCAATAGAACAAGAAGAATTAAAAAGATTTTTAATGCATGAAATAAAACAAGACGTCACCAAAACGGATTTATAAAAATCATGGTGAAATAAAAATTTCATGAACATCTTATTGAACCCTTGCCTATCAGCATGAAATATCTTATTGAACCCTTGCCTATCAGCATGAAATATCTTATTGAACCCTTGCCTATCAGCATGAAATATCTTATTGAACCCTT
This sequence comes from Caerostris extrusa, assembly GCA_021605095.1. Lineage (NCBI taxonomy): Eukaryota > Metazoa > Arthropoda > Arachnida > Araneae > Araneidae > Caerostris > Caerostris extrusa. The sequence goes on along the minus strand of BPLR01017739.1, from coordinate 6,296 downwards.
GCCTATCAGCATGAAATATCTTATTGAACCCTTGCCTATCAGCATGAAATATCTTATTGAACCCTTGCCTATCAGCATGAAATATCTTATTGAACCCTTGCCCTATCAGCATGAAATATCTTATTGAACCCTTGCCTATCAGCATGAAATATCTTATTGAACCCTTGCCTATCAGCATGAAATATCTTATTGAACCCTTGCCTATCAGCATGAAATATTGAACCCTTGCCTATCAGCATGAAATATTGAACCCTTGCCTATCAGCATGAAATATTGAACCCTTGCCTATCAGCATGAAATATTGAACCCTTGCCTATCAGCATGAATATTGAACCCTTGCCTATCAGCATGAAATATTGAACCCTTGCCTATCAGCATGAAATATTGAACCCTTGCCTATCAGCATGAAATATTGAACCCCTTGCCTATCAGCATGAAATATCTTATTGAACCCTTGCCTATCAGCATGAAATATCTTATTGAACCCTTGCCTATCAGCATGAAATATCTTATTGAACCCTTGCCTATCAGCATGAAATATCTTATTGAACCCTTGTCTATCAGCATGAAATATCTTATTGAACCCTTGCCTATCAGCATGAAATATCTTATTGAACCCTTGTCTATCAGCATGGAATATCTTATTGAACCCTTGCCTATCAGCATGAAATATCTTATTGAACCCTTGCCTATCAGCATGAAATATCTTATTGAACCCTTGCCTATCAGCATGGAATAACTTATTGAATCCCTTGCCTATCAGCATGGAATATCTTATTGAACCCTTACCTATTAGTATGGAATACCTTATGAAAGCTACTAATAGGCAAACCATATTAAACTGATTAAATTTAAAATTATATTCGACTTAAAAAAAAACTACATTGGAAACAAAGACATTTCAAAGATGGCATTACTTTGTAAGAAGTTAGCGAGTTTGAGGAAATTCATAAAAATAGAGGTCTTAAAAATCAAAAATAACCTCGACTTAAAAAAGAGAAGGAAGGATACCTTAAAATACAATCTTTCTAGCCGGATAAAACAGAATACAAGTCGTAAAAATAAGAAGAAAAAAAAAGGAAAGGTTGCCGACGGATTGTTTTCTAAGGAAGAACATCTTTCTTCACGCGATTTCGGACTCAGACAGGGAGGTTCTTGTTCACGCACTGAAGCAAGTCGTGTATACACAGAAAGGTCACTCAAAGGGTTTTCGGAGGCAGTTACAGTGAACTTTGGAGAACTGCAAATAAAACGCAGGATAAACTTCACGCTGGGAGATTTATCATCTCACAATCCCTACCATGCACGCCATCCTATGGTTGGTTTTCTTGTTTGGTCTTCAACAATGTGGTTGTGACTGCTGTGTTTAGATGCGACTTGTTGGATTGGTAAATAGAAAAAAAATACCCCAGTCTTGTGGGACTGGGCAGTAGAAAAATTGAATTCCTTGAGGGGTCAATAAACAGTGAAGGTTCATCAAGATGTGAAACAGTAAAATATCTGAATTACTCTCCAACTTCATCAGATCTCATAACACAATGCTCCAGATGAATATCGAGAAATTAGAGACAACTTCAGAGGCTGCATTAAAAATGTATATTATTTTGTTTTTGGTTTGTAGCTCTACGGTCATTTTGTGCACGCTTTGGACTAATTTGACCGGGACCTACACCTACAGTTTAACGTGGATTCCGAACCACTAAGAAACATCCATGTAACAGCCAAGATTTGAACCTGAAGCCTGTAGTACCAAAGACCAGGACGCTAGTCACTTGGTCACCAGGCCATATTAAGTTTGCATGAGAGGACCATACCAGATAGAAGCAAATTCTGCACATTCCTCCCTTTTTTTTTTTTTTCTTATTTTGTTATCATAAATTATATCAACAATTCATGTCTGCATTTGTTTCAGAAAAATATGAAGATTTAAAAGAAGCAAATCATATCAGTAATCAAAAGAATGAAAAACAGTGATGCAACTTTATTATGACAAAGTATGTGCAGGATATGTTTTTAAAGATTCATGAAACTCTAATTTTCGAGACAAATACATTGCAATTTTTCAGAATCAATGTTTTAAACGAAAAACAAGACTGTTTAATACAAAACATGTAATCAAAAACAGTAACACTAAATTTCAATTTCCAAGTCATCTGAATATCCATGTCCCAAACATAATCCAGCATTTAAAATAACACAGAATATCTTGAAACTTATTTAAACTTTCTGCTACGAATTAAACTACTTCCAAGCTATATAATTATTGTTAGGGACACAACAACATCTAGAATGCTCCTAAATTAATAAAATTCCAATTACAATATAGCGATTCTAGCTAAATTCCACACCATAATCAAAAACCTGAATCAAGAAGACATTTAAAAATAAAGGCAACGACCTCAACCCAGCGGTAAACAAAGAAACTCAGCGGCAAATGGAAGCCATTTCTTCACGGCACCATGAGTTCATATAAAACAGCCAGCAAGAATTCATTCCATTTATTTATAGTTGCCATCTCCTCTAATGATTTCTGCGCGATAAAGAAGTAAAAAGGCGGTTCGCAAGTCTGCTATTCAGATGGAAGTTAATAGCAGAGCGCAGAGTCAGCAATCTTGCCGTAAATCGGCACAGCAGTTTCGTAAGGGAAACAAACAGCATTAGATTAGAAGTCAACCAATTCTCACACACTGCATAGAATTCTTGTCCTGAACTAATTCTTAACCTGCAGCAATTTCCCAAGGGAGGTATTTGTTGCTTCTAGCAGGAGCTCACAATTTCAAGAATTTTTATTTTGACATTTGGATTGTTAACATTTTTTTTTCAAAAATAAATTACTATTTCTAATTAAGTTAAATGCAACTATAATTTTGTAAACAGATTCATTGTATTAATGTCTAGATTGCCGATTTATAAAAAGCCTTTTGTATGGAAATTTCGCCATTTGGCTGGCAATTACAATATTTAATCGATATATTTCTAAAAACTTCACAAAGCATCAAAACAAATAACTTATAAATCAAATAAAACTCCACAATGCATATATTGTTTAACACAGTGAATCTCAAACTTTTTGATGTCGGGCCACATTTAAAAACCTACAAATAAGTGCAAGCCTACTATATACAAATTTTGGCACAAATAGGCATTTTCTATTAACACCTCTCAGTTTCATATCCAGTTGGTTAACTTCACAGACTACTATTAACAGACGGCGACGTCTCTGAGGCTGCAATGGAAACTATTTTTTAACATTGAAAATGACATAGAAGCTAGCGCTGCTAGTTTCTCAACCTTCTTCGGCACATTATTGCTATTTTTATGGCAACACTGAATTTGGTATTTATTTTTAGGGTAACTTACTGGCACTTTGAGAACCACTTTAACAAATGTACGAAAGTTTTCTTATTTTCCAGCACGAATTACAAACGAATAAATTGGGAGGCGGAATCGAAATTTTTATCCGAATCTTTTGCTATGTACGGCTAGCATATCTAAAGCACACTGCTATGCTAATAAGCAGATATACTCATTTTCTGTTTCTGATATTGACAAACGATCGTCTTTTCTAATATTTGATAACATTTTCATAATTTTATTAGTGATTTTATTATTTTTTTATTATTTCGAACTGAAATTCATAAAATGTTATATAAATTTTGATTAACATAAAGGAAATTTTCAAGAAAAAAAAAAATCAAATTTGCACTTTATGAAATGGAGTTGCCTATTAAATATAATTCATAGGAAATGTACTTTAAATTTAATCGCATTTTAATAAATAAAGAACGAACAGTAAAAAAAAATACAGATAAAAATTACATACTAATTTAATGTCAATTTTAAGTCAAACCAGATTTTTAATAAGCTTAAAACATTTTTTTCTGTTATTTACTAACATAGGTTCCACTTATTTAATATCAAGTGTTATAAATATACACTTCAGAAAACACAAAACAGGAAGTTATCTGAATAACTAATAATGCTAGTTTAAATAATTAAGACAAAAAAATAAGCCAAGCAGATTTAGTTATATACTAACAATGTCGTTAGTTTCTAAGTTTAGACAACTTAGAAACTAACGACATAACAAGCATAATCTTACTTCAGAAAAAGTCGCCAAACCACTTTTAACTAAAAACATAATGAACTTAACACGACAGCGGTTACAATCACAAAGAATTATTTACCTCATTAGCAAGTTTTGCTTGCTCAAACCATTGAAAGCCGACTACTTAATTAAAGGTTTTTCGTCTTTATCAAGAAAAGTTTTAAGCACTTGGCTCAAACAAAAACATTTTAATTAAACTGTTAACAAACATGTCACGCCCCAAAACACGACTTGTCAAAACTGCTCGTCCTTCCATATATTTTTTTTTTCTATTCTATTCTATTGACTTCGGCTTATCTAAAAATATTTCTTTGTTGAGATTTTAATTCCGAAAACAATAAACGATGTCCCCTAATTTGTGTTGCATGATGGGAAGAGTTCAGGTGGTGTGTGCAACGACAATTCTTTCGCGGAAACAATTGAGAGTTGAGAAGAACAATCGCTGGCTTTATTGATTATGGAAATTTAGGGTATGAAACGATATGCTCGAAGGCACACTAGAGCTGCCTTTATGTTTAGGGCTATATAACGTGTTTGGGATTATGGCTGTTTTAAAATTATGGATATTTCACAGAAAGATTTTTTTAAAAAAGAAATTAACTGTTCCTTTAACATTTGTGAAACTTGACACAGAATTTTCTGATGAATAAATCATAAAGAATGTTTAGATGAATCACAGTTTAGTAATAACGTTGTTAATTCAAATTATGTTAGTTTGATATCACAAATTTCTTTGGTAATTTTATTTCTTGTATCATCCAGTATTTTTTTAGTTCTTTTCCTTTAAGAACATAATTAATATGTATTTGAATTAGAATACTTGATTTAATCAACTTTTGTCTTGAGTTTTGACAAGACGTCATCACAAGTTTTATATAAGAGGAATGGCAAAATTAAAGTTTTTAAGCAGCTTAAGTTATAAATTTAATAAATTAAGAACAATTTATTATTCTTAAAAAATAAAATAAATTATTTAATAATTTTTTTCTGGTTTTGTATCTTTTCATATCTAATACAGCATCTCCATCAATATGTAATAAAAATTCTACAGTGATAAGAATTTCAGGCAGCTTTGACAGCCGCTGTTACGTATATTTCTATTTGAATCTTTATTATTATGCGTTCACTATACATATAAAATCTAATTTACGTTAAACTAGAAGATAAGGATTTTTTTTTCAGATAAAAATTACATTTCAAAGAGTTAAAAATAACTCAACAAAAAACAAACTTCTGTCCAATTTAAATTTAGTATATCTCATATCATTTAATCACAGAAATATGTGCAACATCTTCATAAAAGGACTTATTTCCTTGAAGTTAGAAAAACATTCCAATCTTCTAGAAGACGAACTTCTTAGAAATGTAAGAAACTGGAACATTTGCCTTTTAAAATTAAGATAGAAAATCAAGCCTAAAATAGAATTCTGCTCCACTTAAATCATGGAACACACACAAAACAAATATCAAATTTAATTGCAGCATTATTTTTTTGAAAAAGCTTCACACGGTTGAACTACTACCCAGCAAACGATAACAAAAAAATTTTTTTAACCGGTGTTCTATTTTAAAATCGTTTGAATCATCTTTTACCGCCTTAGTAAAACCGCAGACGGCAGCAACAATGAGACCTTCAAAGAAAATTGCACTACCGTGTTGTCACATGAAGATGATACCAAGCTTTTTATTTTAAAAACCGCAAAGCTAGGAAAAAACAAATTTAGCAAAAATTTTGGGGTCAAACTAATGTCCGTTATTAATACCAGATGAATATAAAAACTAGGATAAAAATCCAACTCTTTAATTAATAATAATTCCAAAAATCTGCAAATGGCAAAAATCTAAATATTTATTTAGAACTCTTAAAGTCTAAATATAAAATAACTCTAAAAGTCGTAAGTATAAGTTGATATATTTTAAACAGTAAACCAGAAATTAAAAATTATATTTAAATGTAAAAATGCTATCTTTTTTAAAATAAATTGAGGGACAAATAAATTATATATTATTCCAAAAATAAGAAAGATTAAATATAAATTAGTTGAAAATATATCATTCATTTATAAAATTTCAAAAAAATGGACTTTAATAGTATTGAATTTGTTTTTTCAATTTATTTTATTCTTAATAGTATTGAATTTTTTTTTTAATCCCAAGTTCAGATAGAAAAATAACTGCAATACTTTGA
>BPLR01017738.1:0-86518 GCA_021605095.1 Caerostris extrusa | reverse complement strand
AGTTTTCAAGTAGTTCTCATTTTTCCTATATATTTTACTTTGGTAAATTGGAAAAATTAATCCCTTTTAAATGTGGTAGATTATTTCAATGTACAGAATCTCACCATCACTACATTTCTCTAAACAAGCAGAGCATTTATGCCTATAAACAATTAATCTAGTATAGTTTGCAAGATTTTATAAATAAAAATTGTTTTTAACCTGTATTCAAGCTCACATAAAAATTAATGTATTTTAAACTTATAAAAATAGTTATATGAAAAATAAATTAAAAAAATGAGCATGAGTACGATTTTATTAATGTTTTTTTTTATTATAATAATTTTTATTAAATATTTATTTTCTTTAATAAAATAAGTAACTTTTGTTCTTATATTCTCAAATATCAAATAGAAGTATATAAGATTAGAGAAAAAAAAAATTGGCTTCTCTGTGCAAGTTAATCTTTCTCCCCGTTTCTGAATGTATCGATGCTTTTAATGTTTCCCTATTTCTCAGTCTTCTCTAAATCTCAATGTGTTAATAAAGACAAATTCAAATACACATAAGTACACTTTGATACTTAAATTGCTTATGTTATTCATCGAGCCTGATAGTTTATGGTTCTCACGTAGTTCTCATTTCAATGTAATTTACTTTGATAAATTGGAAAAATTAATTTTATTATATTTGATAGAGAATTTCAATGCACTACACAAGTCTTACAATCTTTCCATTTATCTATTCCATAGCATTTATATCTATAAAAAAAATTAATTTAGTGTTAATATAATATTTTATAAATAATTTTTTAATATGTATTTAATTTCACATAATGTATTCGAAGCGCCTAGAAATAGCTATATAAACAATAAATCGAAATAATAAAAAACATAGCACGAGCACGATTTTTATTAATGGTTTTCTAATTATAATTTTTGTTAAATAATTATTTTTTTATTAAAATAAGTAATTATTATTCGTATTATTCTCATTTATCATTAGTATATGAGTTTATTATAAGTATATGAGTTTCAATTGAATTACATTTTGTGTTAACAATGTTTTGTTTAACAACCTATGTTAACAAAGTTTTGTGGTAGTCCAAAATATTATTACTTAATTACTTATATAATAAAAGTAAAATATGTGATTTTTATTATTAGTCTGTGAATTTAGATAAGCAAAATTGGCTTCTTAATGCAAGTTAATTTTTCTCTCTGTTTCTGAATGATTCTTAATGTTTCTCTATTTCTCAATCTTCTCTAATGCTCAATGTGCTAATTACGATAAATTCAAATACACATAAAAGCACTTTGATACCTAAAAGGTTCATATTAATATCAGTAATTTGTTCCTTCGAATATCCGATTTTGTTTTGTGGAGATCAATGAAAATCTCCGCTTATATTTAAAGCACAAAGAGATTGAACTGTAAGATTTAGTTCATTCCATTCATTTACAGAAAGAGGTAGAAAAACAACAAAATAATGTTTCCTGGAAGGATGAATATCGTTCTAAGTTGTCATGAAACCAACATTTGATGTAGCGTAACAAATCAGATACACTGATAATATGCTGAATTAACACTAAATAATATGCTGAATCTGTTACACATCTATCATATCACGGTCTGACTGACTTAGGGCACAACACATTGTAACACATATTAAATAAATGGTCTTATAAAAGCTATAAATATGTTTACATTTCTTCTCTTGCTCCAAAGCGGCCTGATGGCCAATTGGTTAGCGCTGTGGCCTTTGGTAACACAGGCTTAAATTCGAATCCTTTAGGGGGCATTAATGTTTGTTAGTGGTTTGGAATTCACATTAAACTATAGGCCCCGGTCTAATTAGCCCACAGTTAGCACAAAATGACAGTAGATCGACAAACCTAACCAAATCTCTTGTTCCAGATGAACTTGATGGCCAATTATTTTAGCTCTCTGACCTTTGGTAACACAGATTTCAGATTCAAATCTTGGCTGTAGCATGGATGTTTGTTATTGGTTCGAATACACTATAAACTGTAGGTTGCGGTCTAATTAGCCCAAGGTATTCATAAAATGACAGTAGATTGATAAAATAAATCTTTTGTTCCAGATTGACATGATGGCCGATTTTTTTTAGCGCTCTGACCTTTGGCAACACAGGATTCAGGTTCTATTCCTGGTTGTTACATGTATGTTTGTGAGTGGTTAGAAATCAGCTTTTTAAACTGTAGGTCCTTGTCTAATAAGCCCAAAGTATGCACAAAATGACAGTAGAGCACCAAATCAAACCAAACCAATCTCTTGTTTCAGAAACGACTACAAATTAGCTGTTTTTTGCTAAGTGAAAAATCTAGTCATTTGTTCTCACGCATTATTTAAAAAATAAATTATTCCGTTAGTGTAAATGCAAAAATGGAAACTAATAAATATACCCACCTATAAACCCATCAGTTTTATTACCATATACACTCCAATGCAAACATTACCATTCACCATTCTTTCAATTTCCAATCCTTCTTTTACTCGAAGACGCTCCAAGATCGAAGGAGAAGAAGATTCTGTCTTCCGAGCATTACGGAACAGCAAAAATTATTAAATCCCATTACAGCAATTTACCCCAAATTCGTATTCCATGCATATCTATCATACCATGGTCTGATTGTCTTAGGAGCCAACACATTGCAACATACATTAGATAACTGGTCTTATAAAAGCTATAAATATGCTTTGCATTTCTTGTCATGTTCAAGAGCGGTCTGATTGCCAATTGATTAGCGCTCTGACCATTGGTAACACAGGCTTCAGATTCAAATTTTGTCTGTGGCATGAATGTTTGTCAGTGGTTCGAAATTGAGTTAAACTGTGGACCCTTGTCTACTTAGACTAAAGTGCACAAAAATTGACCATAGAGCTACAAAACCAAACCAAACCTGAAACATCTTGAACGGTCTTGTGCAAACTACAATTGTTGTAAGAATTTGACAATAATGATGTACCAATACATGTTTTCCAAGAAAACAATGAATGATGTTTTGACAATATAGAGGTTTGGTATCCACTTTAAACTGTATGTCCCGGTCTAATTAGCCCAAAGTGTCCACAAAATTAATGTAGAGCAACAAACCAAATCAAATATCTTGTTCCAAAGTGGCTTGATGGCCAATTTGTTATCGCTCTGGCATTTGGTACCACAGGCTTCGTTTTCAAATCCTGACTGTGGCATGGGTAATTTGTTAGTGGTTCGGAATCCACGTTAAAATGTAAGTTCCTGTCTAATTAGCCAGAAGTGTCCACAAAATAACTGTAGAGGGACGAAGCAAAACCAATCTCTTGTTCCAGAAACGAATATAAATTAGCTGTTTTTTCCTAAGTGAAAAAGCTGGTTATTTGTTCTCGCACATTATTTAAAAATAAATTATTCCATTAGTATAAATGCGAAAATTGAAACTAATAACCCCACCTTTAAAACCCTTTGGTTTTATCACCCCATACATTCCGATGCAAACATTCACCATTCTTCCATTTCCGATCTTTCTTTAACCCGAAGACGCTGCAGAAGATCGAAGAAGAAGAAGATTCTGTCTTCCGAGCATTACGGAACAGCAAAATTATTAAACCCATTACCGCAACTACTCCCAAATCCGTATTCCATCCACGACGAGGCTCGACCATCCCAGCGAGCGGCTCATGAAAGCAGAATAAATAATGTAACGGGGAAAAAGGTTATATGCGGTAAATTATTTGAGCCTTTTCTCCCCAACCCAAGACTATTGATTCCCATTAAGTGCGGATCATTAGATCCGCTTTTCAGGGAGGGGGCATCAGTCTTGCTGCCGTCGCGGTCGCATCAATCACCGCGACTGTGATTGCTCGCCGCCGCTTGCCCTTGGAAGGGACACCGGCACGGCAGATAAAAATACTGGAAGGAGATAGCTGGTTCTCTTGGAGGTTTCTTAGCACGGAAAGGAGGTCGCTGCGTTGTGCCATTGTCTTTGGGAGATATGATTCACTTTGGGTGTGTGGTTAAAAGGGTTTCTCGGAGAAAAAGAATGAGAAAAGATATATTAGTTAATAGCTGTTGGTTAAGGGGATAGTTGATAGTTGTCGGTGTGGGGGGATTTAGGAATACATCAAAGAAGTATTTATAGTTTATTAATATAATCATTATGTAGGACATTTTCTTATGAAACAAATCTAATGGTTTTGAAGAAAATAACCTGAATCATTAACCTATTACCCTGCCATGTTCAATACCCTGAACCATTTAATAACAATGAATTCGTTGATGACATACATAGTATATAAATCTGTTAATCCAAATCTAAATCCGCTAATACCAGAAATCAATTATAATATATGAATCCGTTAAGCCTAATCTAAATCTACTAATCGCATAAATCAATTATAATATATAAATCCGTTAATCCTTATATAAATCCTTTAATCTCATAATATATTAATCTTAATAAATATATCTATATATATATATATATATATATATATGCATATATCCATTAATAGGTGTTGGTTCAATTGATATCAAGTGTTTTTATATTTGTCGGTGTGGGTGAATTTATAAATACATTTAAGAAGTATTTATATTGTATTAATGGAATCATTACATGTGAGTTTTTCTTAGGCGGCAAATCTAATGGTTTGAAGAAAATATCGTGACATTTAATAGCATAATGAAACTGTCAATAACATACATAATATATAAATCCGTTAATATCATAATCAATTATAATATATAAATCCGTTAATCCTTATCTAAATCCTTTAATCTCATAATATATTAATCTTAATAAATATGTATAATATATATATATATATATATATATATCCATTAATAGGTGTTGGTTCAATTGATATCAAGTGTTTTTATATTTGTCGGTGTGGGTGAATTTATAAATACATTTAAGAAGTATTTATATTGTATTAATGGAATCATTACATGTGAGTTTTTCTTAGAGGCAAAGGTTTGAAGAAAATATCGTGATATTTAATAGCATAATGAAACTGTCAATAACATACATAATATATAAATTTAATATCATAATCAATTATAATATAAAATCCGAGATACTAAATATATAATATTACAATTATAATATATAGTATCTCTTGGAGGTTTCTTAGCGGGAAAGGAGATCGCTGCCATTGTCTTTGGGAGATATGATTCACTTTGGATGTGTGGTTAAAAGGGTTTCTCGCAGAAAAAGAATGACTGGGGAGGTAAAAAAATATCCATTAATAGCTGTTGGTTAAGGGGTTATCAAGTGTTTGATAGTTGTCTGTGAGGGAGGATTTAAGAATACATCAAAGAAGTATTTGTAGTATATTAATATAATCATTACGGCTTGCATTTTCTTGTGAGACAAATTTATTTCAGTATTTTTTCAACAAATCATATTTTAGCATTCAGCAAACAAATTTTTCAGCATATTTTTCTTGTGATTTGAAGAAAATATCCTCACTTTTAATAACATAATGAATCCGTTAATAATCTATATAATATATAAATCCGTTATTCCTAATCTAAATCCACTAATCTCATAAATCATTTATACTATATAAATTCGTTAATCCTAATCTACATCCGTTATTCTCATAAATTTTTATACTGTATAAATCCGTTAATCTCAATCCTCTAATCATACATAATTCGTCTTATTTTTATATATATATATATATATATATATATATATTATATCCATTAATAGCTGTTGGTTAAGAGGTTATCAAGTGTTTGATAGTTGTCGATGTGGGAGGGTTTAAGAATACATCAAAGAAGTAATTATAGATGTTAATATAATCAATACGTGTGGCATTTTATTATGAGACAAATGTAATATTTTGAAGAAAATAACCTGACATTTAATAACGTAAGGAATCTGTCAATAACATGAATAATATAAAATTCGTTAATTCTAATCTATATCCATTCAATCTAAATCCGTTTTTCTTAATTATAAATCAACTATAATAAATAAATCCGTTAATAACATATATAATCATTTAATATCATATCTTAATCATAATAAATAAATCCATTAATAACATACACAATCCTTAAATGAAGTGTTTGTAATAAATAACCTTTAATTTCATAATATATTAATCATAATATATAAAATCTCTAATAACATACATAATCCGTAAATGAAGTGTCTGTAATTTTTAACGAAGACTTCATGAAATGCAGAATACTCATTAAAATATTGTGCATATTTACTAACACGGTGAATGTTTTTGTAATGTAATGAATGTTTGAATGTTTTTCAGTGTTCGTAAATGTAGGACAGGTAATATTTATTAACGATTTTATAGAAAGGAAAATAAATTTGGGAAATAATTGAGGTACACTTCTAAGAATTTCTTGGCAGTTTTATATTATTCGGCATACCTTAAGTAATCGATAACATTGATTTTCTATTTTAAGGAATTCTATGCGGTTTGATACTTATATATTCCATAGATTGAATTTACAGATATATTGGCAGTTTTTCTCTATTTATGTAGAATTAAAAATAATGTTGTAGTCATGTTTTACAGATCTCATCAAATAAATTCAAAAATAATGTAAAAAAGAACTAAATTATGACATCTAAGAATAGATAATTAAGAGTTATTTTTGAAAATAATATAATGCTAGTAATTTATGAAATGAAATGTATTTCATGAAAATAAGAGTTATTATAGAAAACAATAATAAATTTGTGCATGGCATTTTATGAGTCCTCAGGGACTCTGGCATGAGAGATAAAATGAGAGAAGACAGCATTTTCCAGTACGTTTTTTAGCAGAAAGAATATCATACCATGCCTGTGGAATTCTATTATCTTGAGAGTTGTGATTTACTTAGGTTGTATGGTTGAAACATTACTTATATTCAAAGCTGGTCCCTAATATTATAAAATGCTAATTATTCGATTGATGATAATAATATATTTATAAAAAACTATTGGTATTTTAAAGAATGTATGGTGTATTTAATATAGATATTAACAGTCACATTTTCTATGCAGAAAATTTATGAGTTGTTTATTTGTAGTTTGACAGATTTGCAGATATTATAAATTTCAATAGCAACATTCTGTCATATAAAAGGACTACTTACCCGATTGTAAAAATCAATATGCTTTCAAAGAAACCTTCTAGAATTTGGAAATTCGGTTTATTTTACGTAATCATAATTTTAACATTCTATCTTTTTGAGAAGGCTATAGCATGCTAACAAGTAGGTAAAATTGAGACACATTTATAAGAATTGAAGTGTTTTTTATTATAAGATGTATTGATTGCTCTTATAAAAATACTTTTCAAAATAATTTTATTATGCCATTTTTAAAAATATATATATATAAATCAAAAATTATGTTTCCCAATAAATTTAGAAAGATTTAGATAAAAATATGTTTACAAATATCATAAATTTATAATTTATTATCAGAAGAAAATAAAATTCATTCGAAAACTATTACTTTTTTGTGATTGGTCTTCTTTCTCTTTTTAGAAAGAAATTAGAATACAGATAAAAGTGCTTTAGGGAAGAGTTTTATTAGAATAAAAAGAGAAGCACACGATTGTGTGATTCTATTGTCTATCTCATTGTAAAATTTGAAATTTATTCCAAGAATACCTGAATGCTTAGGGATATAATATATTTCATATAATGCTAAGCACAATATCATTTTTCGAAAATTATGAAACGCTATCAACTAGAAAAAATTAAGAGTTAGATATCTAAGAATGGAAGTGAAATTTTATAATGTTTTGGAATATACATTATATAAAAATATTGTTATCTGCAATACAAATCTTTTAAAAGCCATTTTATGATAGCCTTTCCTTCAACTAAACAAAGTTACTAAAAATAGAGAAAAAAAAAAAAAAAAAAAAGAAAATTGTTTTATGAATGTACAAGGGTTATTTTTTTTTTTTTAAACTTTAAATGTGGCATTAAACAAATACAAGTGTGAATAATAAAATAGTTTTATTACCAAGAGTAAGATACAATCAACGTTACTTTTCCACAAAAAAATCAATGTAAAAGCTAAGGCATTTGTCCTATTGATTGAAGGACTTTTCAATATCCTCGTCATAATAGTTTTCCAGCTAGCCTATTGACTATGATCTTCACATTGCCTTGAAACTCTTAGTTGGGATGACAACTCTCCCTCCCAGATCTCTTTCAGCACTCAAAATTTGTGAAGGCATTCAATTCCAGGTTTGGACTGTATACTTGGAGAATGAATGCTTCTTACTGAACTTGTGTAAGACACTGTTTGGCTACTACTACTGTATGAAGTCATGCATTGACATGAATAAAAAAATTTACAGCCATAAACGTAGATTTCTGTTGAGGTATTTATTTCTGCTTGTAGAAAACGAATGATTATGTAAGGAGGAAGACTGGAGAGAATTAATCATATATTCCATGTTTAATCGCTTGCAGATTACCTCCAATTGATGATCTGGACTCGGTATTAGCAGATGTTACAGTAAGAAATCTGAGCAATAAACTAATGAGCAGATCTTCTTTGTATAATTTGGCTGGTAACTTAGCAGTGCTAATGAAGCTTGAATACAAATATCCCTTGCATAATGTTGAAGGTTTTTGTTAAAATAATACTAGTTGAATAATATAATGTAGTAAAGGAAAAGGAAACTTACTATTAAAACAAAATTCTTAACCATCTTTTTTGGGAGCTCTTCCCCATTTTCCCTTTAGGAAAACTGACAATGGAGATAAAAATTCTCCAGCGACAAAATTCGCTGGGCACAAAAGAAGGTCGCCCATCGTTTTGTGCTTCCATTGTCTTTTAAGATATGATTTATTTTGGGTGTGATCTTAAAAGGCTTTCTTAACAAAAAAGAGGGACTAGAAGAGAGAAATAATTAATCTTATAATCATTATTATTATTGGTATTCTATCATTTTTAAATTATATGATTATTTATTAGTTAGAAATATTGACATTCAAACATTTTTGTATTTTTATATACATTTTTAAAAAATATTGTTGCTGTTTTTCTAATGCTATTCGATCTGAAGAAACTTGCCTGGAAAATATAAAACTGTTTAACGTTAAATCTGCTTTAAAAAGTAGCAGATTTAACTTTTAAACAACTTTATCAAAACAGCCTATACTTGTATATTTTATATCACAAATTAGTATTCCTCACCAAACCAAAAGGACAGATCTAGTATATCTGGTATATCTTGGAAGTTTGAGGTTTGGCATGGCATATTGTTTTCGTAACCACATATTCTTGGTTTTACAATACACTATTAGGACTTCATCTGAAGAAACTTTTTGGAAAAATATAAACTGCTGTTATTTCTTACAGCCAAATCATATTGTTTAATTACTATTTGTAAAAATGGTTTCTTTCCCAAATTAGGATAAAATTAATTAAGATAAAATTTTGGATAATTGATTGATTAAAAGGTAAAATTTAGCTTGAAGAATAAAAAAAAAGATGACATTTCAATAGGATTTGTAGATACACTTTTATGTGATCATATACAGTGTCATTCTATAAGGGCAAAGTGCCGGATTTGCTTTTGCTTTTAGTAATGAGGCATACCTAGCTTTTATAATGGGTAGCTCGTATTTAATATTGGTATATTTTTGGAGACAGCGAAAATTAATAATACAAATTATATAATAATATGCTAATTATATAATTAATAATGGGATTTACATTAAATAAAATCTATAAACAATATACAACTGCGGCAATTATTTTTTTTAATTCTGGACGAAAGCAAGAGTATTGGCTTGTCTTGTATTATAAGTTACTTCTTAATGTCGTATGTGGGGCAGCAATCATTCTATCGCGATTTCAACATGTTTAACTGGCATTTGATTTGATTAATTTAATACCTAATACTCAACGATACGTTGCTTGTTATTTATTGTTTATAACCCACTTTCCATTAATTTTTTTCAAAGCAAAAGGAAGACACTTTATTAATAAGAGAATAATAAATCACGATAAAAAATTGAAATTTTGAAATGAATTCTCTCCAGTAACATTTGATAAATTAAAAAAAAGGGACAAGAAAATATATTTTCCAGGTATAGAATTATCTTGAACATTTTGTAGCTGGTTACAAAGGAAACCCCAGGCCGTCATTTGCCCTTTTTCGCGTCTTAGAAGATATATCTTGGGCGTGTAATGAAATGGTTTCGTCTACAAAACGGACATGAATGAATTGCTAAAGTGCATGATCCTTATAATAATGATTAGAATAAACTTATTTAAAAAAATTCAAAAACAGGATAATTGTTTGTATGGGTTGGTATTCCCTATCGAATTTATAGGATTTATGAGTAGTAGGACGATGACTGGGAAGACGACTTAGAATTGCATAGCAGTGTTGGGTTAAAACTATAAATTTTCAGGAATGGTAGATGGTGTTATACTACAGGCATGTACGCTATCATAATTAATAGGATGACTAACCATACGAATGCCGAATTAGAAATTATGATTTATAGAGCTGCGGAATTCAGTTGAGAGGATGTAGCAAATGTTAAGGAATATTTTATTTAAAAAAAAATAAAATACTGCATAAAATGGGCCATTGAACTTACGAGTTATTATTAGCAATTGCGAGTCAACTTATTGAACAAGACAAAATAAAAAAACACATTTATGGAGATTACAAAGAAACAGAAACAACATAAATTCTCTAAAAACACTAACACTTCATCTATATTCGACTGGTGTGGCGTCAGAATTATATCACTACGAATCAGAAAACTTCTTGTAACTAAAGAATTATTTCATGCTAATTTGAAATGAAATGAAAAGTTACAGTTCTAAAACTGACAATGCTTGCTTCAGCCTCTTTAAACGTTATCTGAGACGGATTCTTGAAAAATAGTCATCATAAATAGTGAAGAAGCGAACTCTAGGCATATACATTCAAGAGCCAAAACATTATGATCACCTGTCAATAACGAGTTGGCCCACAAAGCTTCAACCCGCCTTGGCATGGATGCCACAAGTCCTTGGTAGATGGCCGGAGACAGATTGTACCAGATATTTAAGCAACGGTCACGCAAATCCGAGATATTGCGAATTGGTGGTGGTATTTGAACTCTGAGCTGCTGTCCCAGGACATCCCAAATGTGTTCTATCGGATTGAGATCCGGTGAGTTAGGCGGCCAGGACATTAACTGGAATTCAGCATCATG
Source organism: Caerostris extrusa (assembly GCA_021605095.1). Classification (NCBI taxonomy): domain Eukaryota; kingdom Metazoa; phylum Arthropoda; class Arachnida; order Araneae; family Araneidae; genus Caerostris; species Caerostris extrusa. Next base: position 75,333 of record BPLR01017738.1, on the reverse strand, counting down.
TTCCTGGAACCACTCCAACACAATTTTAGCCTTGTAACAAGGGGCGTTGTATACCACAAGGGCAGTTAAATACCACTTCCACCTGATCACGTGCCTTCCACGTCATCCAGGCGAGTTCATTGCAAAATGTAGGGGTGGTCATAATGTTTTGGCTCTTGAGTGTAAGATACGGTGCTGGGCCGGTACAGAACAACTCAATTTCAAGTATATATATTACAGAATCGCCTGTGAGCCTTCAGTACGTGCAGCATATGGGGTTCCGCTGATATTCCACCGCAGCATATAGGGGATTTTGTAGGAAAACGAGATGCATCATTGCTCAGCTTTGATGATCATGTTACTTTTGTTGATAAACATCTCTTAATAAATAGTATATTAAATAGTAAATAGCCTATTGAATAATAAATAGCTATAATGGATACTAACATATTAAATAATAAGTAGTCATTAATAAATAGCATATTAAATAATAAATAACAATTAATATACAGTATATTGAATAATAAATAGCACCAATTAATAAGTAGCATTTCTGTCTACTGTGGTCACTATCATGTTAAGAATGCATTTGGTACCATGTATGGTTACGTGATTGCAAGTACTCTGGATTCATCCTTTCATTCTCTCATAAAAGTTTACAAATCTGGTGCTAAAGCATCATGTACAGTGTCCTCAGGTATTTACGAAATTGATCGTTTTTAATTAATTTAATGGATCTAAGTAAATAATAATGGATGTTTTCAAAGTTCTTGTTTTTTAAATCCTTCAATCTTTTCAAGAATGATGTCTTTTAAATTCTATATTATGGTAGAAAATATATTTTATCGTAATTGATTTTTTTTTTTTCTCTTTTCTATAAAAATATTTAGTTACTATATGTAATGCATTAAAATATTAAATTTCATGCAGCAATTTGTAAGGGACTTCTATTTTGATAGTATTTCCTTTAAGGGAAAAGGTAATACTACCAAAATAGAACTTTCTTAAAGGCATTTCAGCAGCTCATAATAGTTACATTAGATCTGGTTTTCTTTACACATTTACCTTGGATTACATAATTTCCTTTTTTTGTGTACTATTTTAGATTTTAAAAATTTCTCCATATAGTAAATAGTAAATTTTATATAAAACTAGTAAAATTTATATAAATATTATTATATCAGTGAAACCTGGCTTGATCAGTTACTCGCCAGAAGAAAGCTCCATTAAAGGGAGGGAAGTATTTTTTATTTAGATTAATATCCAGTCATATAATCATCCATAAGGAATTTATTTAAAAAAAAAAAAACATTATTAACTAAAATTCAAATAGTAATAAGATAAACATTTGAAATTTATAAATGATTATTTAGTTCAAGTATTTGTATTAACAAATAAATATGAAGATATTTCTTGTATATTCACCAAAATAAATTTTAAAAACTATTTATATAGAAAAAAAAAAAAAAAATTATAAACAGTAATAAAATCTAATGTCAAAATAATAATAATAATAAAAATAATTAGTTAGCTTACATAAGTAATGCATAAATCTAATAAATGAGTTAATAAGAAGTAAGAATAGATTTGGCCACAACTTCTTATGACCACTCTATGCTCCGTGACTTTGGGAAAGGAAGGAACACCACTACCATCCGAGATAAAAACACTACACAAGAGATAAGGTTTTCTTAGCGGCTGACAGTGCAGAAAGGAGGTCGTCCGCTGTTGTGTGCCTCCATTGTCTTGCAAGATACGATTTACTTATGGGTGTGAGGCTAAAAGGTTTTCCTCGTAAGAAAGGATGGCTAAATAAAAACTATGGGATGATCAGATTTCCTACAACCATTATTAATTATATATCTAATGCTCAAATTATTATACCACTTAATAGTTAGAGATATTTTGACTAAATAAATTCTTAGTAAATATTTTTTAGTTATTCATAAAAGAAAGATGTGTAATATGATAGTGTTTGCAAGTATATTTAATACAATTGTGAATCGTGATATTCCGCCAAAAATAATTCAAAACTTGTAAAAAATGTTCCAAAAAAAACTAGTGATGAATGAATAAGTAAGCAAGTGAAGGAACTTATTATTATTATTACTTATTAGAACTTACGAAAGAATCTCAGCTTTACGTAAAATTATAAGACGTGTTATACAGTTGGCTCATAACTTCTATTGTTGTTGTTTCTTATCCTACTTGATCGACAGTAATATCTAGATCAAGTCCATGAGTTCGTGTGTTCTCAAACAATAAAAAAAAAAAAAACACTCCAGGACCATGAGAAAGGGTACAAAATACAGTGTCTTTTTTTATTCTTGACCTCGCGGAATGAAGACATAGGCCACCCAAAGGGAGGAGTCTGACTTTACTTCACCCGGTAGTACTCCGGGCACTGGTTTTCATTTTAATCGCTTTTTTACGACATGCATGGGCTACAGTGGGGCTAAAGTAACAGGATCCACACGGGATGCTTATAACTTCTTAAAAGCATTGGTAACGCACTTTTTTTATTTAGAAGATATAAAAAATAAGCTTTGCACCATCTAATGTAAATAAAAAATAAATGTTATAATTTTTTGTAATGTGAAAAAAAAAAAATGTAATAACAATGAAAAATTTGTACACTGCATAGGCCTCTAAACATAAGGTAGTTTAATTAATCACAGTAAATATGAACTAATATACTTTTTTTCAATATATATATATATATATAAATAACTATTTTAAAATGTATGATAATTGATAAAAATAAACAGAAATTTACACACACACACACACACACACATATATATATATATATATATATATATATATATATAAATTTATATTTATTTAATTTTCGTAGATTGATTTCGGCGTTGATTTAATGAGATTACATATGAAGTTTTTTTATTTATTCTTGATCTCATGCTGATTATTAAACAAAATATTTGGCACTAGATAAGTCCGTTAGATTTTATAAAAGTATGATATTTTATTTATTTAAATAAGTGATACATATTTTTTTAAATATTGATCTTCATTTTATTACAAATTATAAATGCAGGAAATTTTTTCACAGTTTATTTAATTATATAAATATTTTAGAATTTTATTAAATCTAATTACACAGATGTTCAACATAACTACTGATTAATACCCTAATATCCTAGGGGAAAATAAACACATTTCTTGTAACGATTCAAAAACATGGCAAAATCTGATTTAAAAAAATTATTTAAAATGATTTCACTAATCACATAATTACATACAAAATAAATATTATTCCTACTTCTGACATATGACTAAAAAAATTCCTTTATTACAATCAATACCAAAATCCTTGATGAATAATCCAACAGCAATTGAGATTTTTCTTTTTGTAATAAAGTAAATTTATTTGGATGGGTGTAAAATCTCAATTTAAGAAGTTTCATTTTCTTTTCAGTTCCAATTCAAGTGAGAGTGACTCCTCCTCAGCAAACCATCTCCGTGGGCCAGGCCACTCATTTCAACTGCACGGTGTCTGGCTTCCCCCTCTATGGTGTGACCTGGACCAAAAATTTGCGACCAGTGGTGCCCAACGAGAGAATCCGTGTGCTCAGTACTGATGTGCTGTCTATCAGTTCAGTGGTCCGTGACGACAGGGGAGTTTATCAGTGTTTCGCCCACAACCACTTCGATTCTGCTCAAGCATCTGGAGCTCTGCTCTTGGGAGGTATATTTGGATTTCATTTTGTCATCATGGAAAGGAAGATAAATATTTTATTAACTGTGGATTTAAATTAATTTAATATCATCAATGCTTGGTTAGTTAAAATTTGTGATACTCATAAAGTTTTATGAATGGCAATGTATACTTTAAAATTTGAAGGTTTTATAAAGTAAACATTTTTAAGGAATTAAATTTGTATTTACTTATTTTTATAAACTATTCGATAGACATAATATCATTGAGCTAGTTTTTAAAAAATTATCATTTCCTAGATCATATTATACCAGCAATTTGTGATATTTTAAGATGGATATTGAAAATATATGCTTGGAATAGTTTTCTGCAAGTGAAGTCAAGATTTCTTTACTTTACTTGGTATAATAATAATAATAATGAAAATATATATTGCAAATATGTTACAAATTTGAATTGGATTCTACTTCCTTTAGCATGTTCGCAAATCCATAGCACGAATTGTTTTACAGTTTTACACTTGCAGAAATACGAAAGGAAGCTACAGGCAGAATTAACCTTCTCAAAGATTTGTGGTAAAATTTAAGTAAAACAAAAAATTTACCGAAGCATGGGCATAATGAAATGATAAGCACAAAATATTGTACAGTTTTTATTATTTGTTAATAATTATATCAAATATAAAATCCAAAATGTTATAGAAATAAAATGTTATGTGCTGAAAGATAAATTTGTAACAAGCCCAAATTAGTAAAAAAATAATTTTTATAGATTCATATATAATACACATATAGAAGACGTCTGTCTTCTAGATGTGTATCAAAGCAATATAGATTTGATCAATTTATTATGAATATCATATACATATTTGCTGAATTAATTTTTAGACAATGGACTAGAGATTAGGCAATACTCAGACAGGCATTTTTTTCTTAATTTTACTTGATATAATGAATAATTAAAATATGCAATCTTTTCAAAAATTTGTGCTAAAATTTAAGTTAAACCGAAATGTTACTAAAGTATGGGCATAAGAAAATCATAAATACAAAATGATTTAAAAGTTTTTAATATTTGGTAATAATTGTATCAAATGTAAGTCCAAAATGATATAAAAATAAAATTTGTGTTGTAAGAAGAATTTATAATAAGCCAAAACTAGTAGAAAAGTAATGCTTATGGATTCATATGTATTATACATCTAGAAGACAGATAAGTACCAAAGAAATTTAGATTGTATGAAATAAAAAATACATATTAATATAAAGTGCAACTGAAATCTGCGTATATCCTTATTTTAAAAATTTTATTTTATTTTTTTCTGGAGCTTAAGTGATTTTTATTGTTAAAGTAAACCAACCTGAGAAGAAGAATCAAAAGTCAGATGTATTCATAACTGACGTGAGTGATGATGCTTAAAAGCCATGCATCAACAATGCAAATGAAGTGCCAGAAATAAGGAATTTAATTGGACATTTCAGAAAAAAAAAGGGAATATTTACTATTTTGATTCATCACGAAAAAAGTTACACGAATTCTTGACTTTGTTAATATGACATATCCATTCTTCAACCATATGTTGGTGCACTTTGAATTCATTTATTCTTTGCGTCGTGAGGTCTTACACGCACCATAGCTGGCTTTCTTTTATGGTTCCAAATACAATTGTTAATATTACATGATGAGAATGTATAAGTTATTAAATCTCTTTAAGCAAATATATCTTATGATCTTGAGCAATTAAACCGGAAATGTGGAACGTTTGGAATGCTTGATGGTATGCAATTTATTTTATGATTGTAGAAAAATTAAACAACTCTATGGCAAAAAAATTTTTAAATTTGTATTTATTTACTAAAAATTTCGTTTTAAGTTTAAAGAAAGAGAACAATACATATATATTATTAATACATATATATGTTAATAAATATATTATTAATTGATGTTTTGAAAATTTAATTTATAATTATAAAAATCAAACCGGATATGGAATTGGATTACTACTGTTAATGGAAATGGAATTACTATTGTTAATGGAAATGGAATTACTACTGTTCATGGAAATGGAATTACTACTGTTAATGGAAATGGAATTACTATTGTTAATGGAAATGGAGTTACTATTGTTAATGGAAATGAAATTACTACTGTTAAATCTAAAAATTTTAATTTTCTTAAATTTTACTCTTGAATAATTTTGGAAGAATCATGCGCTCGCCATACATAGCATGAAAAGGGAAAAATCGCAAAATTTTGTTGGGTATTAATTGGCCAGCCTAACTATGTAACTTTTTTTTTACCATACAGATTTTCAATTAATTTGTTTTATAACTAATATATATTTAATGTTAAACTATTATTATATATTACCAAAAAGCATTATATAAATTTGAAAATAAAAATAATATAATCTAATAAAAAATTTATATTTTCTTAATTTTCAATGTGTTATGCTTAGATTAAAAGGAAAAGGATATTTTATAAAAGCTTTTCGATCAAGAAGTTTATATTGATTATGTTTTAACAATTATATTTCACTTTATTACTGGATTAGGGAATTAAAATATGACCATGTCGTATTTTTTTTTTACCATACATATTTTCATTTAATTCGTTTTATAACTAACATATATTTAATATTAAACAATTATATTATATTACTAAAAAGCATTATATAAATTTGAAAATAAAAATATTGAATACCAATTAATGAATTCGATATTTTCTTAAACTTTAATATCAAGAATAAAAAATAATATTTTATAATAATATCACGATCAAGAAGTTTATATTGATTAAGTTTCAACAATTATAATTCACTTTATCATTGGATTAGTGAAATAAAATATGACAATATCCACTAACTAACTAACTGGAAAATTATTCTTTTATGTCCAAAATGATAAAAATTTAAATTATAATGCTTGCAAAATGTAATATACTGAAATATAGGTAATCCAAGTGAACATAATTGTTTAAATACTGGTGTTTAATTTTAATTTTTGGGGGAGAATATGTTTGAAGCACATTATGCTACTTTTTTTTTTTTTTTGTCATTTCAAAATTGATGTAATTAAGTACTTCTCAAATGTTACAAATCCTTTAGACTAGGTATTTAAATATTTCTTGAATCTTTGAATTTTTCAATTATTTGATTAAATAATTTCAAATTCTTATTTAATTAATTTATTTCTCACATCGTTTAATCATCTGTCTGAAATGTTAAAATTAATATTTACATAAATAGGGACAATATAAATATATACTATAACATTAGTCATATAAACTAACATCTATCAAGATCCATGTGTATATTGTTATTTCTCTAATGCTTTAGGAGAAACTGTAAACATGAAATTAATACCATTTAAAAGGAACTTATATCATTCCATCTGGACAGCATTAATAGGAGGAGTTAGATTAGTGACTGTGAAATTGAGTTTTTAGATTCTTGATGGTGATTGGTTGCAGTAGCAAATGGCCATTAATAAATCAAAATTAATGCTTTAACCATGCGCTCCTTGCGGCTGACGTGAGCATTGGGGTGGTAATATATGATAAGCCATCACGAGATTTGATTGGTGGTGTAGATTATCGAAGATTGGAATATTAGGTACCACAGTTTTGATTCTGTTGAGGATTAATTTGTAAAATTAATTTGAAAGCTGATTTGCAACAGCAGTTTCCCGTTTGCTGAGTTGGAATTAAATTGTGACAATGTATACAGTTATTAAATTGGGACAATGTATTTGTATAAAGCTTATGAAATCGTACATCTATTTTATGGTTGAGATGCTGAAAGTGCAATCCTTACAATTGTTCTTAGTACATTATACTATAGTTTTTATATGCTTGTAAATATTATTTATTCCTTCTGTATTGTATATTTCTTGGTCAGTCATGCTTTTTGGTAGTTATATAATACCAAAAGTGTATTTATCTTTTCTTTATTATGATCCATTGTGCTCCTCTAGCTCTGTAATTAAAAGGTTTTCTTAATTATTTTAATTATCTCTCCACCCTCACATTTTAATTAGTAGGAGGCTATAACCCTGGGTACAGGGTTAAATGTATGGCAAAGTAGAGTCATTAAAGCTATAAAGTGGTATTGTTGAAGTGGGCCTTATGGCCGAGTGACCGGCAGTGGCGCAAACCTGGGCTCGAGCCTTGGTGGTGACATGGATGCTAGTGGTTCGGAATCCACTTTTTAAGCCGCAGCTCCCCCTGTCCAATATGGCCGTAGAGCTATGGAATTAGGACAGACATCCTTACTTCGTAAAAAAAGAAAAACATCTCCTGTTTTGAAATATACCAGTAGGCAGAAGGCCTTGGCCCACCATTGGGTAATTGTGCCAATGAAGAAGATATTGTTGTGATATTTCATATATTTTATTATGTTAAATTTTTCTGTAGCACAAAATTTTAGTTTTAACTTTTTATTCTTTCAGGATTAGTTTCTGATTTTTGTTAATGAATCTGATATCCTTAGTTTTTCTCGAATTAACTGTTTCGGTTAATTTTCTAATTATTCAATGGAATTTTTTTAAAGAACATTCTACAGAATAATATTTTTCATATAATTACACCGACATGTTTGACAATTTAGAAACCTGATTAGATTCGATTATGGATAAAAAAGGGAATTTATATTGAACTGCAGGAGAATTAAACAAGTTCTCAAATATATCAAATTTATTTGACGAATTTACAGCAATAATTATAGCGTTAGCTGAACTTTAAATAATAATTTTAATAAGCAATTTAATCAACAAATGTTTTTCGGTAGTGTTTAATAAAATGTGTCATTGGAAAGTTGCTTTCTAAAACCACAACCTACTCATATATTCATTTCATTTGGACGAAGAATCTTGTTGGATAATGTATTGTGTTTCTAAGTCGGGAAATAGGATTCTGGTCTGTAATTAAAAAGCTTCCTAGTGTATGCCGGGGATGTGTATAATAAAGTCTGTGAGCCACAATATTCTTCTGTACAATGGAGAATGAATATACGAGCTTTAGTAGACGCCACCATTAAGGACTTACGTTTCAAGTCGTGCTGCCCAGTAATGATGTACTACAGATTAAGCTAAATCTGGAACATATCTGTCATTCTAATAGAAGATTATTTGCAATTTAAAGTAATCAGCAATCGAAAACAACAAACATTATATACACTGTATTTAATAATTTACACTCATGTCCATAAATTAAGGTTAATGAAGTTCAGGCAAAGAAAGAGACAGAAGCAAAACAAATTTGACTTATTTGTAAAGTCTATTTATTAAACAAAAGGTAAAAAGCAAAAAGATGCTATATGTTTGACATAATTAATAAAAATTGCGATTTTTACCCCTGGAGCAAATTTCAAAAAGAACCTATTTACAAAAAACAGTATAACATGGTTAGTGTGATGGTTAATATGGAGTATGTCTCCCGGACGATGCAATACAGGCCTTACAACGCCTAGGCATGCTGAGTATCAAATTATCAATCTGATCTTGGGGAATATCACACCACTCATCAAGCAATGCCCTCCGAAGTTCCGGTTGACAGGTGGGAGGGTTGACAGGCTGTAATTCGTCGGCCAAGCATATCCCACATGTTCTATTGGATTCAAGTCCGGTGAGTATGCTGACCAATCCATACGGGTGATATCCTCCAATTGAAGGCATTCGTCTACAATGTTTGTACGGTGAGGACGGGCGTTGTCATCCATAAACAGAAATTCAGCACCCATGGCGCTCCGGAAACAAACGTACACGTTGTTCCAGAATGACATCCCGATAGATGTGGCCTGTCATCGTTACACTCTGAACATGCAGGTCAGTTCTGGAACCAAGAATAATTCCTCCCCAAACAAGCCATCCTGGACCACCGTAACGGTGTCGTTCAATGGTGTTCTCTTGGTGGTAACGGGTACCTGGCGCTCTCCATATGAAAGTCCGGCGAGAATCAAACTGCAAACTAAACCTGGACTCGTCGGAAAACATCACACAAGACCACTGTTGCGGTGTCCACAATGCATGCTCTCTACTGCAGGTTAATCGCAGGCGACAGTGAGTTGCGGTAAGTGGAACATCTGACAGGCCTACGAGCATATAGACCAATGTGCCCTAAGCGTCTGTGCACGGTCTGCCTTGAAACTGTCGTACCGGTAGCTAAAGAGAGCTGACAAGACAGGTCTGATGCTGTGCTTCGTCTGTTTCTTTTGGCAGTAACTGCTAAATACCGGTCCTCATTCGGCGTTGTAACTCGGGGCGACCTGTGCTGTAACATCTACTCATTACCATCATCTTGGAATCGTTGCCAAAGCCTGGAGATGACACTCTGGGCGATTCAAGTTCCTCGGATACTTCCTGCTGGGTACGTCCACATTCCAGTCGTCCGATAATTCTACCACGTAAAAATCATCCAAATGCTTCCTTTGTGCCATAACTATGCGGTTATTGCACTGAAAAAGTCTTTTAAAGCGCTTGTGAACAATTTTTACTTCTTTGCCACCATTCCTTATATACCCCTCTCTTACACTCTCGTCATTGTGACGCACTTTCCGCGCCATCTGGTGGTTTCCTGTAATTTGCATATTCTTCTTCAAGATGTGTGTGATAATTCTACAGGTGAAATTTTTATTTTAGAGTTCAATTTCTGTGTGATTCTGAATTATCCTTAATTTATGTACAAGCTTGTATTTTGCTATTAACTAACGTTATTCTATTATGTCACAGTACATTAAGTAGTTATTCTGATATTCCTCAATGAGACAACGGTAGATGGATCAGACATTATATTCATAAATGAGACACTTCTGGCTGAGATTTAAAGCACGAGTACTTAACCATTTGACAGCTTTATTAAAATTTAACATATTCAGCTATGAGATGTTGTTACTAGCTTTATTATTAAGTGGCAATGTTACATCAGTTGATAATAGCAAATTCTATAACTTGACAACACAAAACACATTGCTAATGATCGCGTCATTCATGTTAAATCCTTCTTAATTGCATAAAGACTGTTGGAACAAGAACTTTTTCCCAAGTGAAAAGATACTGAATAGACAAATGAGTTTTCTGAAGAAGCTAAGCCTTAATACTCATAAATGACGTAGGCTACTGGGGAAAATTCGAATGAGAAATTCATCACCTTATCAAAAAGTAATTGCAAATCATTTAAAAAATAATCCTTAAAAATTTATTCATTGTGTTTAAGAAGTACATCTTTTAATAAGTATTACTTATCCATGTAACAATTACACCGGCAAGTTTGACAAATTAAAAAACAGCTAAATTATATTTGATTACTGAAAAAAAAAAAAAAAAAAAAAAAACTAAAATTTTATTGAATTAAAAGGGAATTGCATAATATGCATAAGCTTTGAAAGTCGATAAATTTCTCTGACAGATTGACAGCAATAATTATAGCGTTAATTGAACTTTAAATAATAATTTTAATGAACAATTTTATCCTCGAGTGTTTTCCTGTAGAGTTCAATAAAATGTGTTATTAGAAAAAATGTTTTCTCAAACCACAACTTACTCGAATATTCATTGCATTGAGATGAAGATCTTGTTGGATAATGTGTGCTTATATGTCGGAAAAGAGGAGTCTGGTCAGTAATTTAAAAGCTTCCTATTGTATGCCGGATATGTGTATAATAAAGTCTTTGAGCCACAATGTTCTTCCGTTCGGATGGAGACTGAGTATGCCAATTTTAGCAGGCGTCACCAACGGAGACGTTTGTTTCAAGTTGTGCTGTCCATAGTGATGTACTATGGATTAAGCTGAATTTTCAACGTATCTGCCATTGTAATAGCGAATGATAGGAAGTTAAATGTAATCGGCAATCAAAACAACAAATAATAAATCTATTGTATGTAGTTAACAATTCATGCTATTCTCATTTTCCCCAATACATTAAGTAATTATTCTGATATTTCCCAATGAAATAATTGCAGATAGATCACATATTAAATTGATGAAATGAGACACTTTTTGACACAGCTTCAGCACACTTAAATATTAGACAGCTTTCTACTTAACTATTCGACAGCTTTATTAAAATTCAACTTATTCAACTATTAAATATTGTTACTCGCTTTTATTTTTAAGTGGTAATGTTACATCAGTGGATAATAGCGAATTCAATGACTTGACAACACAAAACACTCATTGCTAAAAACCACAACAGTCATCATAAATCCTTTTTAAATGTATAAAGACTGTGGCTGAACCAAGACTTTTTCCCAACTCACAAATTATTGAATTGACAAATGAATTTTCTGAAACAGCTATGCCTTAATACCCCGAATGACATAAAGCAAGAGCGATTATATACTAAAATTCTGATTGAGAAAGTCACCAAAATGAAAATATCAAAAGTATTTGAAATCATTTAAAAATAATAATTAAAAATTATTCGTTGCATTTTGCATGAACAACTTTTAATAAGCTAAGTCTAAAAAATTAATTTATCTGTGCATTTTTAAGGCAAAACAATATATTTTCATTTTTATTAAAATTTTAAAAGGTATTATGCATATACACTTACTCATAATTTTAAAACTGATCTCACAGTAAAATGATATAACACTCAATTTACGGACTTAGTTCTAGATACAGCCAAGAGGGTGATATCTTCTTGGATGCACTGAATTATTAACTATTCCAGCGCTCTTCCGAAATTCTTCTCCATTATTGAAAGATATCTTCTGACTTGAGATTACGTGAAACTAAGTTTTCCATGAATCCTGCTCTTCAAAATTTAATGTTCATAACAATAAAGGAGAGTCCTTTTCCTAAAGCAGCAACATGGTGTTTTTGCATATAAAATGAGGTCGAATCCCACACATTACTGAATATTTTAGCATTGCTTGTGTATATCCATTATGTTGTAGTTTTATGGTTAAGCCTTTTGTAATCTAGCATGATGCTGAGTATTTTGGATTTAAAAATAATGTTTTTTTTTTTTTAAATCCTTTATTTCTTTTTTAAAATTAATGCTCTTATATTGGTAAATATTTTATTTCTTTTAAAATTAATGCTCTTACATTGGTAAAAACTTAAATAGGATGTTTCGTATTAAATTAAAACTTAGTCATAGTATAATATGTTTCTCATTACATTTATGTAATAAAAATATAGCGTATATGAGGGCAATAAGAAATAATATTAATATCATGTGACTTTTTTAAATAATATAAATGACAAGCTATTAAAAAATATTTTGTCTAAAGTAATTTTTTATCATATTAAAGCTCTAAGAATCTGCAGGAACAAAATAAAATATTTTGTGCACTTCGGTTTAGAAAGTACGTATAATTAAAAAATTAATTACCTCAATGACATATGAGAATTTTAATAAAAATATGTTTATTTATACATGAACGTCGAAAACTATTCATAGCTGTTTATTATATGTAAATCTTAACACAAATATAAGGTGTATATATGTATATATCAATTTATTATCAGTTAATGATATAAGTAGAATTGAATATTCATACTGTTTTACACCTATACTGATTTTCATATACACATATATATGTACATATATAATTATATCATTAATGATTATCTGCAAAAATTAGATTTTTTTTACATTTCTTTCTTACATTTTTACCTTTTCTTTCAATTTTTGAAGAAATATTTAAATATTTTCATCTAAGATGTAGTATAGAGTTTATCGGTTATACGCTTTATGTAATTTAAGTAGATTTGTATTATTTTTATATATGTAATGGCTTTATTATTTTAAATATTTATAATGTGTTTTTAAAAGATGATAAAATTATTTAATCTCTTTTATAACTGGTGTGTATATTGCAGAATCATATATTTTTTTTTTAATTATGTTTTAAAATAAATACTGTACTTTTGTTTAAAAAAATTACTTAAAAGATTATTTATTACACAAGGACACTATTGCAGTGGAAATATTTCGTTTGTCATGCATATTAAATCTTTTTTGCTACACCATTTTATAATCTGATATTTTCTTGCGTTTTGCTAATATAACAAATCTAATACCTTATTATAATATTTAAACTTAACAATATTATTTAACAGGAAATATTTATTTTGCCATGTATATTAATTTTTTTTTTGGTACGTCATTTTATAATTTAATATTTTCATTCATTTCGGGAATATAACAAATTTAATATTATCATATTCAAACCTAACAACAATATTGAAAAAAATAAAGATTTATTTAGATGAATAAAAATATGTAAACTGTAAACTGTGACAATAGTTAATGTTTTTACTGTATCACTAAAAAAAATTAAAATTCCTTTAATATCCCTGAATTTATTTTCATGCGAATTAATTATTTTTCAATTTCATAAACATATCGAAGTCCAAAGAATAAATATTTCTTCTACATTCATATTTTAAATATGCACGAAAAATGAATTCCTGCATCACTTTTTAATAAGTTTCGTTATCCGGGAAAATAGAACTGAATTTACGTTCACTCCCCATATGCATAGAAGTCAGGCATATTAAACGAGAAAGTCGTCACCTCTTTGTTATTGCCTCGCTGTCTTAACTTGATTGTTATATTACTTCTAACCGTTTCTCTTTGAAGAAGGACTGCGTTTCAATTTTTAGCATAATTTACATAAAAATGGCTCCAGTAAGCTCTCGTAGTCTTTAGTCTAGTTTTCTTCATTCCATATAAGATGCAAATGAGGAAGATACAGGAGTAATATTTAATAGAAAGCCGTTGCATAATGTAATTTATTTAAATATTCTTTCTAATTCTTGAATAGCAAGTATCGTTTCCTCTGAGTTAATGTCTTTATCTCAACCTATTTGACTCAGTCTCTGTAGCTGTGAATTTAACATTGGTTAGTTTGAAATTAATAGAGGGGTTGGTGTTTAAATATTGACAAGGCTGTAAACAGGTCAGTTATGAATATTTTGGTCTCACGATTAAATAATCAACATTAAATACAGATAATTTATACTAATATATTATTTTCATGGGTAATACTAAGTTATCTTCAAAAACGCATAAATGTTGAGCCTAATGTACACATCCATACAATGTAAAAATAAATATTATTATTAAAGTAGTAATATACTCTAAACACACACACACTTACATACATATGTATATATTGTTTATATACATATATATATATTTATTATGATATTATTATATTCATTAAACAAATTGTTGAATATTGATAATAAATGCTAATATTTAAATTTTATGGGTAATATTATTATTTTCAAAATGTATAAATGTTGAACATGCTATGCATTTCTGTATCTTAAAAATAATCATTAAGTAGTAAGTAAATAAATCATAAGTAGTAATTCAGGCACACACACACACATATATATATATATATATATATATATATATATATATCATATATTATATATATATTGCAAACCTATCGGTTTTGCCAGTAGGATTAGTGAGTAAATAAAAAGTCATGTATCCTTCTACTTCATTTTCTTAATATGGTATTTAAGGAATTGGAAATTTAAAGAATTTGTACCAAAGTTCCGGTAAAATTATTAAAAGCAAATTATTAAAAGTGTTTTGGTTAAGAGATTGAAAAACACGAAAAAAATGATCAATATATGGAAACCTAATGAGCTGTGCCACCGTGTAGAAATTGTATACATATTTAATTCGATTTATCAACTGAAGTCTTCCCTAAGAAATGATATTCTCCAAACTTATTTTTTTTTTTTTTTACATTTTGTTTCATGAAAAAAAATTATTTTGATATATTTAGATAACAATACTTTAATACATTTAGATATCACTAAGTAAATTTCTGAAGAAATAGTTAAATATTTTATTTTTTGATGCAAGATAGATATAGATTATAGGTTTTCTTAGTTTAAGTGGATTTGTATTATTTTGGTTCATGGAATGGGTTTATACTTTTAAATATTTATCAAATGCTTATAAAAAAATGGTAAAATTCTTATTATTTAATCTCGTTTTACCCGGTGTTATGTTTTGTAGAAAATATAATTTTTAGAATATTTTTATCATTACTTTTTAAAGTAAAGACTGCACTTTTTTTAAAAAAAAAGAATTTACTCAAAACATTATTTATTACGCAAAAATATTTTTTAAGTGAAAATATATCTTTTATCATGCATATTAAATCTTTTTTGACTCACCATTTTATAATTTAATATTTTCATTTAGTTCGAGAATATAACTAATCTAATACCCATTATCATATTCCAATCTAACAATAATATTAAAAATAAAATAAACATTTATATATTAGATGAATAAAAATATGTAAACCGTAAACTGTGAAAATAATTAATTTTTTTATTTTATCTCTAATAAAATTGAAATTCTTTTAATATCTCTGAATTTATTTTCAAACCGATCTAATTATCTTTCAATTTGATAAACATATCGAAATCCAATGAATGAATATTTCAACTACATGCACATTTTAAATATGCAGGTAAAATGAATTCCAACATCACATTTTAATAAGTTTCGTTATCCGGAAAATAGTACTGAATTTACATTCACTCTTCATTTGCATAGAAGTGAGGCATATTAAACGAGAAAGTCGTCACCTCTTTGTTATTTCCTCGCTGTCTTAACTTGATTGCTATACAGACGTCTTTCTAACCGTTTCTCTTTGAAGGACTACGTTTCAATTTTTAGGGTAATTTACGTAAATATGACTCCAGTAAGCTCTCTTAGTCTTTAGTCTAGTTTTCTTCATTCCATATAAGATGCAAATGAGGAAAATAGGACTTTCTATATTTAATAGAAAGGCGTTGCATAATAGAATTTATTTAAATATTCATTCAAATTCTTGAATAGCAAGTATCGTTTCCTCTGAATTAATGTCTTTATCTCAACCTATTTGACTTTGTTTCTGCAGCTACGAATATAGCATTGGTTAGTTTAAAATTAATAGAGTGGTTTTGTTTAAATATTGACATTGGTGTGAACAGGTAAGTTATGAATATTTTGGTTTCACATGATTAAATAGTAGATGAAAATTATAGATAATGAATACTAATATTAAATTCCATTTTAATATTAAGTTATCTTCATAAATGCATAAATGTTGATTTTATTGTGCACATTTACACACCGTAAAAATAAATATTATTATTAAGGTAGTAATGTACTCAAAACACACACAAATACATATGTATATACCGTATTTATACATATACATACTATATATATATATGCCTACGTATTGTATTAGGATATTATATATATACAGGAATTAATGATCGATGTAATAGTAAATTGATAAAATAGTAAATCAATATAAATAGTAAATGCTAATATTTAAATTTCATGGGTAATATAAAGTTAGTTATTTTCAAAATGTATAAATGGTGATTGTAATATACACATATATACATCGTAAAAAAAATAGGCATTATTATTAAAAGTAGTTAGTCATTTATGCATATATATATATAAATATATATATATATATGTTTATAATAAATTACTACTAATTTTATTATATATATAATATATATTTATATATATATAATAAATATTATATATTTTAAAAATATATATACTTCAAGTATATATAATATAATACTTTAATAAATATATATATATATATATGGCAAGCCTTTCTGCTGCCTGTAGGATTAGCAGATAAATGAAAAGTCATGTATCCATCTATTTCATTTTCTTAATATGGTGCTTAAGAAATTGGAAATTTAAAGAGTTGGTATCCAGTCCCGGTAAACAATGGAAGAGCAAATCATTAAAAGTGTTTTGGTTAAGAGATTGCAAAACATGGAAAACGATCAATATATGGAAACCTAATGAGCTGCGCCCACAGAATAGTAATGGTATACATATTTAATTCGATTTATCGGCTGAAGTCTTCCCTGTGTAAATGATATTCTCCAAAATTAATTTTTCTTTTCTTACGTTTTGTTTCATCCACATGAGAAAAAAATTATTTAGAAATATTCAGATATCAATACTTTAATAAATTTAGATACCAATAAGTAACTTTTTGAAGAAATATATAAATATTTTATACTGTGATGTAGTATAGAGTTTATAGATTATAGGATTTATGTAGATTTATATTATTTTTATACATGTAATGTCTTTGTCCTTTTAAATATTTATATATGTTTTTAAAAGATGTTGAAATATTCTTATTATTTAATTTTTTTAACCGGGTGTTATATTTTGTAGAAAAGATATTTTTAAGAATATATTTTTATCATTACATTTTAAAGTAAAGACTGTTCTTTTATTTAAAAAAAAATAAGAATTTACTTAAAACATTACTTATAAAGCAAAAAAACTTTTTAAGTGGAAGTATTTCTTTTATCATGCATATTAATTCTTTTGATACACCATTTTATAATTTAAAATTTTCTTTTAGTTCGCGAATATAACAAATCTAATACCCAATTATCATAATCAAATATAACAATAATATTAAAAATAAAATAAACATTTAAGTATTAGATGAATAAAAATATGTCAGCCATAAACACTGACAATAGTTAATGTTTTTATTTTATCCCTAATAAAATTAAAATTAATTTCAATATCACTGAATTTATTTTCAGACCGATCTAATTATCTTTCAATTTCATAAACATATCGAAGTCCAATAATAAATATTTCATCTACATTCATACATTAAATATGCTGGAAAAATGAATTCCTACATCACATTTTAATAAGTTTTTCTATCCAAAAATAGAACTGAATTTTATGAATTTACATTCATTCCCCTCATGCACAGAAGTGAGGCATATTAAACGAGAAATTCTTCACCTCTTTGTTATTGCCACACTGTCTTAACTTGATTGTTATATAGACATCCTCCTAACCGTTTCTCTTTGAAGGACTGTGTTTCAATTTTTAGGATAATTTACATAAAAATGGCTCCAGTAAGCTCTCTTAGTCTTTATTCTATTTTTCTTCACTCCATATAAGATGCAAATGAGGAAAATAAGAGAGTAATATTGAATAGAAAGCCGTTGCATAATGGAATTCATTTAAATATTCTGTCTAATTCTTGAATAGCAAGTATCGCTTCCTCTGAGTTAACGTCTTTGTCTCGTCACATTTTGTCTCTGTAGCTGTGAATTTAACATTGGTTAGTTTTAAATTAATCAGGCTTTGGGGTTTAAATATTTACAATGCTGTAGGCAGGCCAGTTTTGAGTAGTTTTGGTTCACATAATTAAATACATAACATTTCATGTTAGTTAAACATAGTTTATAGATACTAATATTTAAATTTGATGTGATAATATTAATTTATCTTCAAAACTGAATAAATCTTGAGAGTAGTGTGTGCATTTATGTACCACAACAATGAATATTACTATTTAAGTAATAATAGCAATTATATACACACACACACACACATATATATATAGGTAGCATTAGTGGTTAAATGGATAGCCATGAAACTTTCTATTTCACATGATTAAATATTCGATGTTAAACATAGATAATAAATACATTCAATTTTCATGTGTAATATAAAGTTATCTTTAAAACTGCATAAGTCTTGAGAGTAATGTTCGGAATTATGTACCGTAAAATTTAATATTTTTATTAAAGTAATGATGTAGGAACACACACACACACACACATACACATATATATATATAATCATACTTTTATATACATAGCAAGCCTTGAGATTGCCAGATGGATTAGTGGATAAATGAAAAGTCATGTACCCTGCAACTTCATTTTCTTAATATGGTGCTTAAGGAATTGGAAATTTAAAGAGTTGGTATCCAGTTCCGGTAAACAATGGAAGAGTAAATCATTAAAAGTGTTTTGGTTAAGAGATTGCAGAGCATGGTAAATGAAGAAATGGACTGAATACGTCGAAATTTTAAAGTCGGCGAGTAATTAAAGAAACAAGAAGTGTGTGTTGGGAGAAATGTGAAAATGAAGGTTTAGTAGGGGTTAAACAATCGTTGAATGCATTAATTTCAGGTCGAGAATTCCGAAAACGGAAAAAAATAGAGGTTGTTACATATTATTATTAATTTTACGCTTTAGAGTAACAATTAAACTACTTATGCAGATAATATATAAGGAAAATACCATATACAATGCATATTTTTTATGCACAGGGTTATTATAAAAAAAACTTTAGCGATATATGAATCTCTAGCTACCATACTGTTCACAGAAATTAAATGAAATTTTAGCTTAAGATATTTTGAGGTATGCGAAGAATCATATGAAAAACAACAGTTAATACAGCAGTTATGGTATAGCAGCAGTTATGGTAACAGTGACACTATTTCGAAAATTACAAATAACAGCACCATCTTTTTTATTTTATATGTATGCATTTAATACACAAATTACATCTGAGTTTAAACTTGCCTTGAGACGTCAGGTTCAAAAAATTACTTTTGTCATGGTACGTGTTTCAGTCATGAAGCCTGAACGTCATGAATATGTATACTCGAACGCATACACTATACTTGTTTATGTTTCATACATATGCCATCGTGTATGAAGGTGTTTACGCGAGAAATTAAAATGTTTTGCTTTCAACTCTCGTTTTTTACCAACTTCTCGTTTTAAAAAATGTGCTTCTAATTGTAAAATTATTTTCGTAACATTAGTTTGATTAAATTATGTTATTATTTAGTTTAATTTTTTTTTGTTTTCACTTAAGATTTAAATGCGAAAAATCGAAAAGTGAAACTTGAAAGGAAGGAATTGTGTAGTCCATTGCTCTGAAATGCATGAGTGCCTAGTATCCTCTCTCTACATTAATGCCTTATTTCGACATACTTGAGATATTATTGTAGAAATTTACTCACTAGAATTTATCATACACATATTTGACATCACTTTCCATTCCTTCACCTGAAATCTAATTGTAGGAATTTACTCATTGTTGATTTATCATACACATGCTTGACAATCACTTTCCATGCCTTCTTCTGAAGTTTAAGTGCAGAAATTCCCTCACTAGGAATTTATCATGCACATGCTTGACATCACTTTCTATTCCTTCTGGAGTCCAAGAGTTGAAATTTACTCACTAGGGATTTATCAGGCACATGCTTGACATCACTTTCCACGTCTTCTCCTGAAATCCAAGTGTAGAAATTCACTCACTGGCCATTTATACACATACTTGACATCCTGCTTCTATATCAAGTATGGGCATTATAAGTCAATAAGAATAAATTTCTACACTTGGACTTTCTACACAGGAGAAGGGATGGAAAGTGCGAACCTTTTAATTACGTTAATAGATGGTGTTTGTTCCAAAGTGCGCCCCAAACGTGGGTGCAGTGTGGTATATTCTAATCGTGCAATCTTTACAAGGCTGAATCTACTATGTCTACATGTAAATTTGGCTTTGAACATAAAGCCAGCTTTTTCCAGCATCAATTGTTGATTTCTAAGCCAAATTAATGATGTATAGTTCATAAAAATCCAGCATTCAAATGGAAGAAATATTTTTTCGATAAATGAATTCCGTTATTATAGTTTTTTTTGTTTAATTAATTATTTATTAGATTTTTTGCCGGATTTTGTATTCTCCATTCAAATTCGAAACTCAATTTTTGCAATTCATTTTGCAGATAGTATTCTATATAACGATAAGTAATAGAAAACCAACAAGACTGATCATATTTACCAAAAATTCAACCTTTGAGATTGCAATTAGGATCATCATATTTCAATGTTTGTATTCAAATAATAAATTATTTTATTTGAAAGGCTTTATCAAGCCATCAGCAAATATTTCAGTAAATATATTAAAATAACTAAAAATTCAAATGTCCTGATTTTATAATGTAAATAAATTATCTATCAGTATTAAATTGCGCAACTAAAAGGATTCTCCAGATTTCTTTATTTATATAGCATAATATTAATAAATTAAGATTTAAAAATAACTCTTAAATAAATAATATTTCTTTTCTTGAAATTAAATACAGAAATGCTTTTAAAAGATTGGAAGATAAAACCTGACAATATGAATTAAACTTGAGCTGCAATTGACGTCATGTTCGTAAATCTTTTTATCCATTAAATTCACTTGATAAAAATAAAAAACATTGTAAAAGTAAAAGTAAAAACAGTGGAAAAATATTCTTTTAAAAAATAAATCAGCGAATAATTCAATCTCAGAATTTCAAAGAATGTTTGAAGATATTTCGAATTAAAATTAAATCATGTGAGAAAAATAATGTAACTACAGTTCATTTTACGTGTTGCATTTAAGTCTCTTTCAAATATTATGATAAGCTGATGTAATTAAGATAATGTTAATTAGACTATCAAAATTAAAATATTTATTTGAAAAGTCCTTTGCAGAAAGATATCTTTATAAGCAAAAATGAATAAATAATTATCTGATAACTTGAAAGATCAACTTTTAATCTTGCAGCTTTGATATTCAAATACTGTATGTATAGCATTTCTTAATGAATAGAAAACAGTAAAAAGGTTCTCATATTTTATTTTTTGCTGTTTATAAATGATGGACTTTTAGTTTTTTTTCCCAGACGTTATGACGTGATGGACTTTTAGTTTTTTTTTTTTTTTTTGGAGGGGGAATTTGTTTAACATATGGAAAAAATGTGTAAGATTTTTATTGCACAATATGGGGGATTGTTCTACACATGGGGGAGGGGTTTGGTACACACATATGAGGTTTTCTTCTACACATGGGGGGAACTGTTCCACACGTATGGAATTTTTGTTCCACACGGGGGATTGTTCCACACATGGGGAGTAGGGGAATTTTGTTCCACATATGGGAGATTGTTCTACACATGGGAGTGGGGGGTTTGGTCCACACATATGGGGTTTTGTTCCACACATGGGGGAACTTTTCCACACGTATGGAATTTTTGTTCCACACATGGGAGGATTGTTCTACACATGGAGGAATTGTTCCACAATTATGGGATTTTTGTTCCACACATGGGGGAGGGATTTTGTTCCACACATTTGAGAGAGGGTTTTGTTCCACACAAATGAGGTTTTTGTCAAACACATATGGGAATTTTGTTCCACTCATGGGGGAGGGATTTGGTTCCACACATGGCAGAGAGGGTTTTGTTCCACACATATGAGGTTTTGGTCAAATACATATGGGAATTTCTTCCACAAATTGGGGGCATGGGTTTTCGTTCCACACATATGAGGTTTTTGTCAAACACATATGGGAATTTTGTTCCACACATTGGGGCAGGGGTTTTGTTTCACAAATTCAGGGCATGGGGTTTTGTTCCACACATATGTTAATCATGGGCAATTGAAAGGTAGGGGAAGGATTTAAACTAACATTTACCCTTACATTTGCATGTTATATGGGGGTGTTTGTTATTTGGAATAATCATATCACAATCACAGTCGAGTGATTTTCTGAAAAAAAGTTAATGTAAGGAACTCCAACAGTGTATTCGAGCTAAGTATTTCCTGTAATATAGCTGCGGATGTCAATCCTGATTCCTAATTAGGAGTTTTTACATATGACATCGTTTAAAAACCATTATTTTGTAAGAGTCGTAGCTATGTAAAATTTTATTTTGCCATCCAATTATATAAAAAACGCTTTGAGTTTGCCAAGAACCATGCTAACTTGTAATTTTCTCATTGATCATAGTATTTAAAAGTAATTATTTGATTATACAGAAATAATACTGTCTCAAATAAGTCAATATACATTTTTGTCACATGAACTATGATGCTTAAAAGTATCAAACGTTTATGGCTGTTAGATGAAGTTTTATGCATTTTAATTCTAAATTTGTATGCTTAAAAAATTAGAATTCATGAAAAAAATGCAATTTGTGTTCACATTAAAGATTTTTGCACATTTAATTCTCAAAAAATAATGGCAATAAATAAAAAATAAGAATTTCATATTAAAAAAATCAGATTTTGGATTTACATGTATCGCATAAATTTTAAGCTGTACAGTTTAATAATTATTTGGAAAAAACACACGCACCTATGACAAATATGGGCTTAAAAGACCACTTAACTTTCAAACTTAAAAAAAAAAAAAAAAACTTAACTTTCTTACTTCTGCTTCTTCGATTAATTAATGTGAAATATAACTGAAAAGAAAAACTCAATTGTATTTACATTAATTATTTTTTGACTAATTATTGTAACTATAATTGTATATTGTAACAACAACAAACTATTGTAACAAAATTAATATAAATACAACAGGTAAGATATAAAATATTGCCGTACTGAATTAAAAAAAAATTCTATGTATGAATCATTTTAATATTTCCAATATCTTAAAATGTATTGAATTGCAAATTTTTTAACAAATGTATCGACATTATTATTACAACTATCAACTAAAAAATCCATGTATTTCCTTTGTTATATTTGCAGATGAGCCTCCTGTATTAGAAGAAATATTTTCTGACAAGATAGTGTATCCTGGCGTCTCTGTCTCTCTGAAATGCATGGCGACTGGGAGCCCACTGCCTCAGGTTACATGGCGTTTGGATTCTTTACCTCTACCCGAGCAACTGAGGTTTCGAGTAGGCGATTACGTAACGAGAGACAGCAGGGTAGTCAGCTACGTCAACATCACAAGTAAGAGAAATGGCTTGTGCTTACAACTTTCATGATTAGTAGCAAAGATTAAAAAGCAACTTTTTAATTAGTAAGTGTGTTTTAATTAGTAAAAGATAAAATGTAATGCTTTTACGAGTATAAAAGGCGTTGTAAGTATGGTAAAAGAGCTGTACTTTTAATTTCTATGTTTAATTTTCTAGAAATTAAAAACATTTTAAATGTAAAAATTAGGCATAAAAAATTATTCGTAAAAATTAGGCATTTGTTAAAATTATTCGTAAAATGTATTAATTTAGTTTTATTTTATAAAAATATAAAATAATTTCACTTTACCAAAAATATAAAATGTTCAAATAAATATAGAAATAAAAAGTAAATCTTTATTACTTTTTCAGGGCTTGAAAAGCTTTTATACTCTTATAGGCATTGCTTTTTTACCTTTTACTAATCATAACACACTTACATTTTAATCTTTGCTACTAATCATGAAATAATAAGATAATTTTCCAGAAATTAAGAAACATTTTAAATTTAAAAATTATGCATAAGCCTACCATTTGTTAAAATTATTCACAATTTAATTTTTATAAAAATATAATATAATTTCACTTTATTGTATTTTACTTAGTAAAAGATAAAACGTAATACTTATACGAGTATAAAAGCCTTTTCAAGCTTGAAAAGTAATAAAGCTTTACTTTTTATTTCTGTATTTATTTGAAAACTTTTTATATTTTTCGTAAAGTGAAATTATATTATATTTTTATAAAATAAAATAAATTAATGCATGCTGCGAATAATTTTAACATAACATACATAATTTTTATATTAAAATTTTAACTATTTTTAGCAAATTATTTTTTATTATTTTATGATTAGTAGCAAAGATTAAAAAGTAAGTTTCAATTAGAAAATGTGTTTTAATTAGTAAAAGATAAAATGTATTGCTTATATGATTATAAAAGGCTTTGCAAGTCTGAAGTAGTAATAAAGCTTTTACTTTATATTTCTGTATTTATTTGACCATTTTATAATTTTGGTAAAATGAATTATATCATATTTTTAAAACATAAATTAAATTAATGGGAATGTTGAGAATAATATTAACAAATGGTAGGTTTATACATAATTTTTACATTAAAATGTTTTTAATTTCTAGAAAACTACCTTATTATTTTATGATTAGTAGCAAAGATTAAAAAGTAAGTAAGATTGTAAAGATTGAATAAGATTGTAGAAAAGTAAGTAAAAAGTAATTAGTAAGATTGGTTTAATTATTAGAAGTTATAATGTAATGCTTATACAATTATAAAAGCCTTTTCAAGCTTGAAAAGGTAATAAAGCTTTTACGTTTTATTTTTATATTTATTTAAACCTTTTTATATTTTTGCTAAAGTGAAATTATATCATATTTTTTAAAAATAAATTAATATATGTTGCAAATAATTTTAACAAACGGTAGAATTAAACAAAGTATAGCATTTTGTGACAAATTTTGTAACTCATTATTGTTTTTCATTACATGTCAGGGAATAACACTAATTATTCTCTAATAACATTAATAAAATATTGTCCAATTAAGTTTAATAACATTAACTATTCTAATTGAATAAGGAAGTAATAGTTGCAATGGGATAAAATCTAATTCAATACAAATATAAAGCATTACAGCAGCATTTCTTATAGGATTAGAATACTGTAATGTATAAAAATTAAAACAGCATACATAAAAATTAAAAAAGGCAAAATAGAAATATATCTACATTTCAAATAGATACTTTGTTATAACCATTTCCACGTACTTTTACGGTAAATTCTTCTATGCAGCTCTAAAAAAAATTTAAAGCTCATGTTTTTGACCGGAATAAATCAAAGGTGATGTTATAATGTATTTATATATCTTCAATTATTAAAATTTATTTAATTTATATACATGTTTTATTTCTCAATATAATATAATTAACAACGTTTTATAAAGAATTTTCAAAGATTAATTTTATTACTAATGCTCTAACTGTTGAAGCACAATATTTGTTGAGATATTTGGCTATAATAACAAATTTCGTTTATAGCTTATGTCCACATTATTGTAGAAACAGAAAAAATAATATCTAATCATTGTAATAAGAGAAAAGTTAATCAATAATTTAAAAAAAAAAAGTTAATTTTTGATTTCTTTTAGACTAAAAAAATTTAACTTTCTTCAATTATTTTAATAATTACCCAATGGGTAAATAGATAAAAAACATTAAACATGTTTTAAAAAAAAAAAATAAACTTATTGAATATAATCAAATACAAAAGGAAAATAATAAAATATATTTATGACAGTATAAAAATAAATTTAATTTATATGTCTATAATTGAACTCGGAAATAAATTAAAAAGGTATAATGGATATTAAGATCTTTTTT
Organism: Caerostris extrusa; assembly: GCA_021605095.1. NCBI lineage: Eukaryota > Metazoa > Arthropoda > Arachnida > Araneae > Araneidae > Caerostris > Caerostris extrusa. Next base: position 48,696 of record BPLR01017738.1, on the reverse strand, counting down.
GTATGATTTATTGAAAAACTCTTTCTCATTAAAAACAGATTTTTACTTAACATATGTTTAAAAATAAGTCAGCATTATTAAGGTAATTATCTATCCTCTCTCCAGAATAAAACCTCATTAAAAATTCTTATCTCTCATATAAATATCCAGGTAAAAAAAAATGATAGAATGAATTTTTAATTTCCCAAAGGTATTCAGGTGGAAGATGGAGGTCTCTTTTCATGCAAGGCAACAAATGAAGTAGGATCAGTCACGCATTCTGCTAAAATAAATGTATTTGGTCCACCCACCATTAGATCCATGCCCAATATTACTGCTCTTGCTGGTGAAATTACGATATTGCCTTGTCCAGCTGGAGGCCATCCCTTGTCCAGGAATTTTATGGTCAAGAGGTAAATATTAGATTTGACTTTAAGTTATATTTTTTTTAATATAATATATTTTTAGTTAGGCAAATACATTAAAAATTATTTTCAAAGTTGTAATTTTGAGTATATGCATTAGACCAAATGTTTCAGTTGGAGCAATTTTCCACTAAACACACATCTATATTTGTTGAAATTAATAAAAACCACATTGTTGAGATATATTTATTTTATAAATCTTCTATGATTTATTAAAAATAAATTTCGTAACAAGATTGATAATAAAACTATGGATGACAGTTAAATTATGATTAATTTCAATCTAATTATCATTTCTACAGTAATCAATTATATTAGATAATTGATTTTTTGTAATTTGTTTTGTTTTTAGATTTTTTTCATCATATTCTTTCAAAGTATTCCAACTAAAACATGAATATATTTTATAGATGCATTACAAAAACATTTTACATTATGTAGTTTACATTTTTGAAATGCATTTGAATTGAATATATTTTTATTTTTCAAATTAAAAGTGAATTTTTTTGACCGTATTGATTTAAAAACTTGAAATACTGAAGTTAAAACACAAAATCAAATAAAATATTTTTGTGAAAATTTTATTTGATTTTGTGTAATGTGACCCCCCATATTTCAAAATAAGAAGTCTGATTTAACAATTTTATTTTTTATAAATGTATTACAAAATTTACTTTTTAATAATAAAATTTCTGTTTTAACATCAAATATTTGTTTTTAGTAATGAAAAAGAAAAATATCATGTATTGAAAGATATACATTAGAAATCTTTTTAATTCTAATTAATTTAATAAAACTTAAATGATATACCTGATTTTCTAACAATTTTTTAAGCTTATTTCATATTAAAAAATATATAAACTCAGATATTACCATTTTTTACTTAACAATCAGTTGAAATAACATACTTTCTTAAGAAATTAGATTCTGAAGTATATTAATTTTTATTACAATAATTTGTTCTACAGCTTATAAACAAGTAACATTACACCCAGTGTTTTGATGTTTGAGTTACAACTTCGAGAATGAGAGGTTATTTTCTCTTTGAAAGAAATAAATAAATAAAAATAAAAAACAAATAAAAGAGAAATAAAAAATACTTCAAACATAGCTTTATATAACATATTCAGCAAAACATTATGATGGAAATATTAAATTTAAAAAAGAACTTCAAATTGAATTATTCTGAAAGGTATTGGTTAGCTGATCTTTAAAAAGTAATGAAAAATGACAGTAGAGCCTTTTTTTCTTTTAGTTACAGAAATGTAAAATTATATACTTAATACAAAAAGCTATAGTACAATAAAGGCAATTACTGCAGATGATAAAATCTAAATGCATTTCTAAAGAAGTTTGCTTTAGAAATAACACCTTGCTTGGTAAAAAGAAATCAAAAGAATTTTATGTTAAATTAAGAAATTAATTATTAATTTTTTTGAATTTGTTAAAATATTTTTCTACGTTAGATAAAAGCTAATGCTTTTAACTGTGAAAATTTTATATTTGTGAACACAAATCTCAAAATCTAAAAACAAATTTGTTAAAAAATTTCACTTTCGTGTCAAGAAAAGAATGTTCACTTGAAAATAATTATTATATATTATTCATCTATATAATAAATGGTATTTCATTTACCGTTTATTATAATATGGTAAATCTTAAGACATTGGTAGTTATTAACTTGGATACGTTTCATTCTGTGATTCATAGTTGCAGGGGAACACTTTATGGCAGCATTGTATAAATAGATCATATTTATATCATTTCGCCTATATAACGCAAAGTTAAAAATATATCCATTGAATAAATTGAATATAATCTTCGTTTGAAACAATTAATCTTTACCACTTATATTGATTCTAGTGACAAAAACGCATATTTCTTAGGGCGTGGCATGCTTTAAGTACCTCTGTTTTTTAAGGTTATATATATGTAACTGGATGTTTACTTGATCCAGGTATGATGAATACATTTCAATCAATTATCATTTCCACAGAATCACGGAATTTACCACAGAATCATCGCCAGCAGGTGTTCCCAAATGGCACATTAATAGTACGAGAAGTGAATAAAAAAGCCGACGAAGGGAAATACACGTGCACTGCAGAAAACAAAGACGGAGACCGATCTCAAAAAGATGTTTACGTTCAAGTAATGGGTGAGTCAAAATTTTTTCTCTATTGAAATTATACAAGATATCCTAGCGTACCTCAATTTATCACGCGAGTCTTACAGAAATAGGTAGCAAAGTAAATCAATGAAAAATTATAAAAGTCAAAAAGTGGTAAGCTTAAAACTATTCATGCAATAGAAAAGATAAAAATTAAAGATAGGTAGAATTCACTTTAAACCGTGGGGCCCGGTTTAATATGACTATAGAACATTGGACGTAGGGCTGACAACTACTACTTGTAAAAAAATCTCCTATCTCGAAATCTGTCAGAAGGCAGATGGTCTTGGCCCACTCAGGGCTGTATTACCTCGGGAGTTAGTTAGCATTTAGTTATTTATAGAATGAATTTAATAAATATTGTAAGAGAACTGACAAAATTATTAAATACTGTAAATTCAAGCTTTTGATTAACTAATAGGGGATCGTTTGGTGGTATTTGACTTTTTTTTTGTAGTGTTAGTACTTTCCTTAATATTTTGGAATTACATTGCTAGTTTCAAACCATTGAATAATTACAAATTGAATTAAAATAATCAGTTTCAAAGATCATTCAATAATCATGAATCATAAACGTTTAATTCTGTAATTAAACGATATGTCAATAATCAAATCATAATCATGTCAATAATCATGTAATCATAAACGATCATGTCAATCATAAACTGAATGATTCTGAAATTAGTAATAAGAAATAAGCGTTACTCATTTCGGTAATAAAGGAAATGTACTTCTTCGAAATAGAAGCATTGTATGATCCTGTTTATAACTAATTAAAGCGATTATTGGTCTTTGGGTGTCTTTTAAAATAAGATTTTGCTGTATTAGCATTAATCTCAATGTCCTCTTGATAGCTTCTTTCGTGTACTAGCAAACTCTTTCATTTGTGCATATTACACTAGGAACATGAACAAATGCAAGAAATATGGTTTTATTTTATTCAGTAAAGGTACTGATGGTTTATTTGTACTTTAGTGGTAACATTGTTATATGTTGCAATATTTTTCAGTGATTCTGATGACGACAACAAGTACTTGCAAATTACTTAGTTTAAATAGGTAAATAGGAATTATTTTGCTCATTTATCCAGTCTAATGCAAGTTTAATGCATAGCAGCTAGACATTCACACACGTTGGTACATTCGTATTGTATTCTGCATTAATGGCATTCTAATTCATGATCATTTTAGCAGGATTACATAATTAAAAATAATTTTTATTATTTTTACTGACAACAGAATAACAAGTTATTGGAAATAAGAATATTTTGGAATTAAGAAATTATCACTAATTCATCGGATTCCAATAGCATTCTCATAGCTCCCATTGACATACCGTCGACCTTCTATAAACTACAACCCTATAAAGCACTATTCTCACATTTTATCCCAAACGAGAATTACTATCCACATAACGTAATATGAATAACGTAATTTTCTATTACTGTAGTGTAATTTTACCTTTAATAATTTTAATAATGACTGTAATGTAATCCATTACTGTTTTCATTTACATCTCATAATCCATAATCGATTACATTCTCCTGATACTGACTTTGTCGCACAATAGTATCATTTAACATAGAAATCTGATGATTTAAATCCTAATAAACTTATTCAAATTTCAGCGCACCCTTTTGACATTACTTTGCTTTCAAGAGTATTAAGAAATTAAATAGCCGTATATGTAGGATTCATGAAAAATAATACTATAAAGAGGTATTAAAATTAAAAAATATATATTTTCCTTTTTCATCTCTTCAGAAGAGCGAGGAGGAGAGTTGATACGTTCTTTCCATTCACAATTTAATCATATTATTACAATAGCATTTAGCCCAAGGTCAAAACCATACGTTTGAGGTGTTGAAGGTCACCTCTATAGATACATGTAAAGCTATAGTTGTTTTGAAGTTCTAATCCATATATATTTTAAGATACATTGATGTATATGGAGCATGCAAAATTATGCAAAATATTTTGGATTATAGAATATTTCCTGTTCTTGATGAGGATATTTTCATCAAAAATCACTAAAGAAATACTAAACATGTTACGTAAATGTATATCTCCGTTGAAATGCGGAGTTCGATATATATTCATGTCGAGCTATAGTTGTTTGGAAGTTCTAATCCATAAATTTTTAAGATACATGTTGAGAATGCAAAATATTTTGGATTATAGAATACCCTGATTTTTAATAAAGATATTTTCATCAAAAATTACTAAAATGAGATCCATGTTATGTAAATACATATCTTCTTTTTTAAAATATGCAGTTAAACAAAACAAAATATTGAAAGTGAGAACCAATAATTCACAATGAAAATATTAAATAAAAAGTATAACTTCGTTTTACCAGCATTTTGCTTTTGGTACAGTTCATATAAGGAATAAATATAGCATTTTAAGGGAGGCCAAGTGTATGTAAAAACTACTATACATATAATAAGAGTTTTAATTTTTGTATTCTCTGTAATATTTTGATTATTCATTACCAAAACCCTTTTATCTTTCGATTGTTAAGACCGCTAACATCTAAAACACTGGTAAGAAGAAAATTGCAAAAACTTAAAGCTAAAAATTTGATTTGTGTAAACTTGATATATATTTTAGAATTTTGTAACTGGAAATTTCGTAAAAGATTTCTTGTAGATAAATATTTTATAATTGTTTAACAATAGTTGATATAAATATATATATATAGCCTCAGTTATTGTTGCAGTAAGCAGCTTGCAACTCAGACAGACACATGGAGACACATAAAAATAACTTCTTTATATATTATACTGTTTTATAGCTTTGCTATACAAACGGATTGTAATTCAAACGAGTCTCTTATGCATTCTCTTTTGGTTTTCTTTTATTTTTCTTACATTTTATTTAGCATTTGCCCCATATACAAGTGTATTACCATGTTGTCTGCCTTTTCTTGAAATATTTACTTTGATAAACATATTCTCAATATTTATATAGAGAAAAATGACTGTTAAATATTAACCAAAGTAAAATATACCAAGTAAAATATTTTAGTTATATAATACATGCAGTTACTTTCAAGATCTGACATATGTGCAAACTCATCAGAAATTTCGTATACAAATAGATTACCATAAAGTCTTTTAATTTCAATGCAATGACATCCCCATTTGAGAAAAAGAGCTTTCACTATTTGACAGGCCTTTTATCCCCTCTTTTCTTTACAATTCATTTCAGTGTCGAATATATAGTAAGTCCATGCCAACTTTATGATAAAGTGAGTAGCTGCACTTTATTGATATTTTGATGTTACAGAATAATTATGATTTTAAAATCAATTAAAGTTTCAATTTATTTTATTATTTTTATTTTTAGAAACAAATATTTTAATTTCAAAATAATAATAACTTGTTTAATTTATTTTTTTACTTTCGCATTATAATTTTTCCAAAAATACATAGCCATTTGGTGTTGATGATAATTTGTACAATGTTTTTTAATATAACTTAAAAATACATATTTTCCATAGAGGGGAATTTAGTAAAAAATATTTTTATATAATGTTAAATATATAATTTTTGAAAAAATATTTTAAGCAAAAAAAAAAAAAAAAAAATTGATATTTTCTTGGCAATTGATAACTTTTATATTTATTAGTTTGTAATACTAATTTTTGCAATTTTATTTATTATTACCAAAATATTTACTGCAAATATCAATGCAATATTGGGTATAGAAAATGCACTGAATTTAGCAATAAAATTAATTCATTTATTAAAATATATTACTATTTATTAAATAAATAAAAAAAAATTAAAATGTAGATAAAAAATAAAGTTGCTAGATAGTTATTAATTGTTATTAATATAAAACCTTATTCTAATTTATATAAATTTTTCTTCAATTCCCTGTTGTAGAAAGCAGTTTATCCTTTATAGATTAAAAAATACAAATTACTTCAAATTTTTTTTATATGCAGCTTCTTTTGAACATATTTGAATCATAAGATCATTTGAATATAAATCAATCTTATATTCATTTTCAAATATTTCAGGAAACCTTTTTAATTAAAGATAAATATGAAATCCATAAAATACTGACATTATAAAGACACAGAAAAAGGAAAATTTAATATTTTTAAATTAAATTGTGTGTAGTTAAATATCCCATATATCAATAAGATTCAATAAAGATGAAATAAAATTCTTCTTCTGCCAGCTATTTATTTAGTAAATGAATTGAATATGATTTATTATTGAATATTTGTCACCACTAAAAGTAATTTAACAAGTAATATAAATGTTGATAAAATTTATCTTTCAGTCAAACAGATTCATCAATACTACAATATTCTTTTCTATGCTATTCTTTATCGATCTCAAGACATTTTTTTCTAAAAAGCAAAATAAACAAAAAATATATATCTATGTCACTTTTTTGGAATTTCGTAATTAAAATATTGTTACTTGGTGTGATATGTGTCAGATTGTGTCAAAAATCTGATATTAATTCAATTAACGATATCAAATTTTAAACAGCTTTTAAGAGTCAATATAAAAACGAAAAAAAAAAAAAATGTTTTTTGAGAGCGATTTCATAAATATCATACAAAAATTGTTTGACAGAATTCACTCTAATTATAATTAATTTTAAAAAATAAAAGTATAATTTTACAAATAAAAGAAGTTTTAATGATTTTATTAAAAAATATATTTTTAATTATATTAATATTTTATTATTTTTAAATACACATATTTCTGTAAATTCTGCTTTTGAAGCAATTATCTCTATGTAATGTCCAAAACATTTTTACATATTTGGTTTTTTATGAATTTATAACAAAATAAATTATAAGTAATTAAAAATAAATTAAACTTATTTATTAAGTATTTGCTATAATTAACATTAAGAGTAGATGTTTCAATCTAATAATAACTTATAGATGATTCAAAATGACATAAAATAAATGCAATTTATTTTTAATTTTAAAAAAAAGGAATATATGACACCATGAGTAAAATAAATTACAAATGCAATCAATTAAATGTCAAAATATAACCAAATAAAAATTATATTGTTGAATACATATCTGAAACTAACATATGGAAAATCATATTGTTTTGTCACTTTGTTCCTGCACTAGTACGAAGATTAATAAAACGAAATGTAATTTTAGAAAATTTAGAATCTGCACGCTTATATTATGTCATTGTATAAAATTAAGCATATTCATAGTAGCAGTTTCAAAATAACAGAGCATTGGAAAAATGCACCGAAAAAAGAATAGTATTCTGTAAAAAAATAGACTGTTGGAAAGTGTAAATGTAAAACATGTTTGAAATAATTAATACATGATGTTGCTGCAGCAAGTATATGAATGAACACGAAAATTTTAAACTTTTATAACTTTATTATATATATATATCTTATATTATGAAAGATGATTCTGATCCTGATAAAATGTATCATACACTCATGTTGGGATGTCTTAAAAAATTGAAACGTTTACAAAAGGTAAATGACTGAATGAATAAAGGTCAAAAAGTCACAAATGTAGATTTCGAATGGATAAAGAAATATACTAGTGGTGTAAACTAAAAATTATTTTTATTAAAAAACACAGACACCTTATAAAAATGACAGAACTTGTTTTAATCATGAGAAAGATCATATATAAAAATAATACATATTCAATTAATAAACTAATTCTTAAAATGTTTTTATAATTTTTATTCGTCATATCTTTGTATATTTAATATAAACGAATATTTTACTAAATATTTTATGAACAAACAATTCTGAAATTTATTTTATATAAAAAAAAATTAGTAAATGTATATTACCAAGAAATGTATTCACGAATATAAACGACAGATTATAATTTTCTTTGTTACAAATTAGCGGAAAAATTGTGGCTCTAATGTTTATTTAAACACTTCATGATTAATACACTTTTTAGGGAATTAAATTTGTGTAAATGTACTATTTTTCAAAAATTATTCCAAACTTAATTAATAAGGGCTTTTTTCAGTCATTGCCTAAATCCTTATTCAATATTTTTGATTTTCAATTATGTTTTCAAGATGTAACTTGTTTTTAATATTTCGGTTTTTTTTAAAATTAAACAAATATTCCTGACAAATAAAATAAAATTTGAAAAGAAATTTCAGTTCAAAATGTGATAAAAAATAAGTACCATAATGAAGAAAAACAGAAATAAATTAGCTGTCATGATTGCATTCCATAAAATGTTTTGAATTCTAAAAATGTTTTTAAGAGGACTGCAATTTACTTATCTTTATAGTAAAGTACATAATAAATAAGATTTTAATGCAAGGTATGTAATAAAAAGTTATTGAATTTAGAAATTCATATCTATTGATAAATAAATATATACGAATAGAGAAGATACCTATATTATTATTAGCTTAGTAAATTCAGTAAAATATGATTATTCAAAGTTCGATCATTGAATTAAAAATAAAATTATTCTTGATAAACCATTCTATAAAATTTTTAATATATTATGTTAATAAATAATATGATACAAATATTCCTTTTAAAGGGTTTAATTGCATGTTTCACTTGAGGGCTATCTGAGTCTACTTCCATTACAACAAATGAATAGAATTTCTATCTTAACTGACTCAAGGTCTGCCATATAGGATCTTAATTTTTGCTCTCTCTAAGTATGATCTTGAACATTATATCTCTTTTAGAACAAATCCACTGCTTACACAGAAAAGATCCCTGCTCATGTGGATTGGAATTTAATGAAATTTCAGATTCTTTGGTAAAGAATAGCAGAAGTCTGGATCAGACTGCCATTTTTACCTACTTCCCTTTCAGATGCAAATGCCTTTGGCAAAATCTAAACTTATGATTCATTCAAAGATCAAAACTAAATACCAAATTACAGCACTGAATGTAGACAGGAAAACAGCTGCTACTCTCCCAAGATTAGGATGAAACACCACAAAAATATGAAAATTTCTGCTGGTGGCGTTAAAAAATATCAAAATTATGGCAATTGCCTGAATGTCAAGTTTACACCTCATCATGTCTTTGATTGCCCAGCTGTAGCAGCCGCCATATATTGTCTGGACTCATCTTCTGAAGAGGACTTGCTATGTTGATTGCGAGCTGGCAATCAACATAGCCATAATATTATTCTGGAGTACCACGATATTTCATTCCCTTGTACTCTTCGGGAATACGACAACAACCACAGTTGTATATTTTTTATTATAGTTTTTGCTCTTGCCTATAAGTAAGTGTAATAAATTTATTGTTGCTCTTGACTTAAAATAAAGCATTATTATTCATATTATTATATTTATTCGCTCATATTTATATTATTATATCTATTCGCTCATGAAAATTCATTTCAAGTTATTATCATTTTAAAGAACTCATTTTCATTTAATTTATTACTCATGTTTAAATTACCAAAAGTATCTATACATTTATTTTGATTGTTTCCGGAAAAAAAAAACTGCATAAAAAAATCTATAAAGGAAACCCAGTATGATTTAATTCTACCAGAAATAATGGTGTATCAACGCACGAGTACATATAATTTCATTACGTTTGTCAATAAATACTATGATTAAAATGCTTGTTTCACACATTGATATGTATTTCAATTCAATTTGTATGGTTACATATTGCAAAATTTTCAACTACAAATATGCATGTTAAATTCTCCATATACCAATTATTAAAAACAATTTAATTTGTATAGTTGTATATTAAGAAATCTTCATATACAAAAATGTATATTCAATTCTCCATATAGCAATTGTTAAAAACAATTCAATATGTATGGTCACATATCATAGAATCTTCAGATACTAAAATGTATGTTCAATTCTTCATATAGCAATTATTAATAACAATTAAATTCTCCATATACTAAATTGTCGTATCATCTTTACTGTCGTATTTATAAATGAACTCTCAAAATAGAAATTTATAAAGTTTATCTTATTTGCAAAAATATAAGCTCAATAAATGTTATTTTTCTAAATTTTCTCTTCGTTACTATCCCATTTTTGTCAAAGAAAATATTTTTCAAAAAAAAAAAAAAAAAAAAAAAAAATATTTATTAAATTGTTTACATTAAAATTTTCGGAAATGATACACAAATATCATATTTTTTGTTTTTCTCTTTTGTAAATAATAACAATTATTGAAATTAGTTTCTGAATAAATCTAGTAAATAAATATTTCATTAATTTGTAAAAATATTTAAACTTTTAAAAAAAAATTAATGATGCATTGAAAGCCTCATGGCTTAGATCTAAAAATAAACATTATTTTCTTTCATGTATAAGATATTTAGTGACTCAAAGCCAATCACCTTTACCATATCATTTCTGAAATCGCTAAATCTTTTAATGTTTTAAAAATCAAAAATATGAAACTAAATATTTTTGTTTACTCATCATTACTGTTTGTGCAGATTGCTTGTTATTTTTTTTTTGTTTTAAAATTCTTCTGATTTTGGTATTTGTGCTATAAAATTAAAATAAACTTTACATTGAATCTCAAATATGGAAGGAAAATAAACATGATATCATGCAATTGATCTAAGAGAATTTGTCGAAGAAAAACAGCTGGAAAATCATTAATAAAAACGAAAAATTATTTATAATGAAAAACCTTTTTTTTTACTTTTAAAGAAGAAAATTGCAGTAAACACATCTGTTTTTCTTAATAATATGATATAATGTAATGTATATTAGGAATTTTTACAATTGATCAGTGTCACACTTTATCTAAAAAATCAAACTCCATTCTTTTTTATTTACTCGATACGTTGAATTTTGTTATTAAATTGGTTTATCATCCATATTATTCATATAGAACTATTTTTTTCTATTATGAAACTCTTATCTTACTTTTCATATAAAATAACTAGTATTCTTCATAATAGAATATTACTCAAAAATAAGTTCCATTTCCAAAATATTTATTAGAAATTACGACGCTTTTGCTTTTATTGATATTTCATTGCATTTTTAAGGTAATTTTGAACTTAAATGCACTCATCATTTAACGCAAGAAACAATTTATTCAACAGTTTTAATCACGTATTGGGTCAGGAACAAAAATGTACACTTTGAATAAAACTTCTAGTTACTTTCGGTTTGAGTTGTACATTATAAATAATAAAATTATACGAATACATCTTATGCAAATATATCCATGCATCTATAACATACTTTAACTATTTATATATGATATTCAAGCAAAGCAATACGCTGACAAAGTTTAAAAAACTCAATATCAATGAATCAATCAATATTCAAAATTAAGGATGAATTTTAAAAATATTAGATTAAGTACAATAAGCTAGCTGCCAAAGTCAATAATTATGGAATTTATATTTAATGCCATTTATCAGTTTTTGATTGCATTTAAAAAAAAAATACTTATATTTAATGATCTAAAAAAGATAATATTTTATTACGGTATAATTTTTTTATTATTAAATTATTTTAAATTAGTAATTATAATTAAATTATTTTAACTTACTAATTATTATTACATTAATTTAAATTATTAAATAATCAAAATGTTTCATTTAAATGTACCTTGTCAGAAATTTACTCTTAACAAATGAAAAGTTTTTAAAATTCCAATTTTAACTATCCAGAATTCTAATTACATTATTTTGAGCAAACTAAGCCTTTTTTAATTAAATAAAAAACAACTCAAATTTTAACATTTATAATTTTAACTAAATTCAATCCGTTTTTAACGCGTCAAAATACTATCGGAAACAATTCAAACGCAGGTATAATTATCTAACTCCACATAACGCCTCTGGCTCTAGAAATCAAATAACAGTAAATAGATTAACTGGGGAGGCCACAAAGGCAGAGAAGGCGCTGATATGCCCAATAACTTGCCTGAGAAAGCATATCAGCAATTTCCACACTTTCCGTTGACTGATTATTGACACATAAGGCTCGGAAACGAGTCTACCAGCAATTTACAGTTGGAATGCAACGCTAGAGGAAACGGTTCCAGCAATATTGGAAAACCTAGATTAGCCTCCCTGCTCAGATTCCTCACTAGACGATGCAGCTAATATTAAATTGCTCGAGGGCGCTAGGGAACACTCTTTAATTGCAAGTGGGGAGGAAGGAACTATTTTAATACGATCTGGAACGGCGTGTTGCCAATGGTTGGCCGGTGCGCCAGGGTGTTGTTCGGTTCCGATCAAATTTATGACGGAATCTGTATCAAGTTTTATGGCCGGCCGACGGGTCATTAAGGAAAGAGGTGGGTAATTTCACGACAAGAGTGAATCTTCACTGACGGTTGCGAGTCGGAAATCTCGAATTACAAGAAGGATTCTTGAGGTGGGGAAAAGGAATAAAGCGAGATTCTTGGGGAAATAAAAGTTTAAGGGGAAGTTCTTGAGAAAATGTTCTCTAAATTTTTGTTCCGTTTGATTTATCTGCGAAATAAATTAATAATGTTACAGGGATTTGTTTAATGATGTTCCTGAACTGCAATACTAAGTAACTTATTTGTAAAACAATTATTAAGAAATTCTAGATAAATTACTTGTAATTATTTACCACTAATATGGCAAGTTCGTTATAGATTCAAGATTATATATTCAGGCAATACTATGTTACAAATATGAATTAAGAAGGGTGATATCAACAGTATATTCGTCTAAGGAGAGTTAAATTAATAACTGAATTACATGAGATGAAAACCCCCATAACAAAGGGGGTGAGAAATTATCTCTAAACTTTTTTGTTCATTTGATTTATCTGCAAAATAAATTAATAAAATGGTGGTGATTTTTATATCGGTGTTTCTGATCTGCAATACTAATTAATTTATTTGTAAAACAATTATTAATACAAACTAGATAAATTACTTGTAATTATTCACCACTAATAAACCACTTTGTAATTATTTACTACGTCAAGTTCATTATAGATTCAATACTATTCAGGCAATACTATGTTACAAATATGAATTAAGAAGGGTGATATCCAACAGTATATTCGTCTAATGAGAGTTAAATTAATAACTGTATTACAGAGATGAAAACACCCACATATAACAAAAGGGTTCTTGAGAAATATCTCTAAACTTTTTGATCATTTGATTTATCTGTAAAATAAATTAATAAAATGGTGGTGATTTTTATATCCCACATCTGGGCCTGCACTACTAATTAATTTATTTATGTAAAAAAATTATTTAAAAAAATATAGATAAATTACTTAACATTTACCTCAGTGTACGTCAAGTTCATAATAGATTAAACGCTATTTAGACTATACTATAGGAAAGATATTACAAATATGAATTAGGAAGGGGAATGTCCAATACTAAATTCGTCTAATGATAGTTAATTAATAACTGTAATTACAATTATTAACTATTACTAACTTATTAATTGATTACTAATTATGTGATATTAATAACTATATTATATGAGATGAAAATACCCACGTCTAAAACAAAGCAAATTTTAACGCTGATGTGAATAGAATGGCTTGAAATCGTCCAGTAAAAATTTGAATTTCATTGATTTCCTAATCGAAATTTTTACACCCAATTATTGGGGTTTTTTTTTTTTTTCGGTTAGCATTTGGTGAGACAAAAACTTTCTCAGGAAACAAATAATATAAAAAATACCATTATATGCATAATCAAGTAAAATTTTAGTCATTCATATATTACTTTGTCATGACAAATCAAAAATGTTATAGCCTAATTAAAATATTAAAATTTATACAGCGCTGAAAATTTACATTTATTAGAATGTTATAAACACGAGACGACTTTATTAAATAATTAGTCATGATTGTACTTTATTCAACTTTGTTACAATTAAATTACTTTCATTTTGTTGGTAAAAGGAATTCTTTGAAACAAATCTGCATGTAAGTTTACTTGTGCTTGTAAATTACAAAATGATTTTAATGTAGCTCTGCTTTTGTAAAATATTCTAATTATTTTTATTAAAACGTTCCTACACAATGAATTTAATTAACTCAACTCTATTTCTATAAAAAAAATTATCTACTCTATTTGTTGAAAAAAACGACATTACAATGCGCGATATATATAATTAGAAATGACTACATTTCAAGTAGTTAAAATTACATTTTTGTACTAACATCAATACTTCAAGTAGTTAACATCAACATGCTCATTAAAACGTTCATACCGAACGAAATCAATTAATTCATCTCTATTTCTATAAAGAAATAACCATCTACTTTTTTTTTACAAAAATTACATTATAATACCATATGCTCAATTTACATAATTAGAAATGGCTTCATTTCAAGTAGTTAAAATCAACGTTTTGAGGTAACATCAATATTTTAAATAGTTAACATCAACTTGTAGTAACATCAACACTTCAAGTAGTTAGCATCATCATTTAATATTTTTTAACATTTTGCATTTTTAAATATACTTTTCATAATCTGTTTATTACTTTTAATAAACGCTGTATTATGATTTACACTATAGATTTCATTAGCCCATCTGTAGTACATACATATTCATACATATTCGTTCATTGATTTAAATATAATGCTCATGATCCTCAGAAAATTAATGGATAAACGAGAAACTTAATTCCAACGAAATCTTAGCTCAAAAGTATAACCAAACGTTGAAGTTCATTGATTAAAATACACTGCATATGGTCTTCACAAAATTAATGGATAAACGAGAAAACTTAATTCCAAACGAAATCTTAGCTCAAAAAGTATAACCAAACGTTGAAGTTCATTGATTAAAATAAATATACTGCGGTCTTCACAAAATTAATGGATAAACGAGAAACTTAATTCTTCACAAAATTAATGAACGAAATCTTAGCTCAAAAAGTATAACCAAACGTTGAAGTTCATTGATTAAAATATACTGCATATGGTCTTCACAAAATTAATGAATAAACGAGAAACTTAATTCCAACGAAATCTTGGCTCAAAAGTGTAAAAACGTAACATAAGTTTATTGATTAAAATATAATGCATATGTTCCTCAAAAATAATGGATAAACTAGAAACTTAATTACAATTACCAGCTTCAAAAAATCTATATTCTCTTCATTACACTGTTGCATTGTTTTCTGAAGCTAAACGCATTAGTATTATTTGCTCTACTTTAAAAATCACTTAGGCATTCCGCTCTGCTCTCTGCCGGGTATGCAGTGGTCCCCTTTTCTAACGTTGTTTAGATTCAAGTTGCAAAGCAAATGAAGTTTCCTCAGCAGTTTCAACAGTTTTCCCTACATTTAAACTAAAAACAGACTAAACTAAATGACTATATTTCAAAGAGTTAACATTAGTATTTCAAGTAGTTAGCATTACTATTTTTGTAGTAACATCAACATTTCAAGTAGTTAGCATTACTATTTTTATAGTAACATCAACATTTCAAGTAGTAATTTATATTTTTGTAGTAACATCAACATCTCAAGTAGTTAACAACTTTTTGTAGCAACATAACATTTCAAGTAGTTAACATCAATATTTACTATTTCTTAACATTTTGCATTTTTTAAATTTCATTTGTACATTCATACATTCTCAAAAATTATGGGTAAACTTTTCAATTACCAATTTCAAAAATCTATATTCTCTTCACTATACTGTTGCATCGGCATCCATTGTTCTGCGGAAGCTAAACGCATTAGTATTATTTGTTCTACTTTAAAATCTCTTAGGCTTTCCGCTCTGGTATCTCTGCTGGAGTATGCAGTCGGTACCCTTTCTAACGTCTTTTAGCTTCAAGTTGCAAATCAAATGAAGTTTCCTCAACAGTTTCAACAGTTTCCCTAAACAAACTTTTAAATGACTATATTTCAAAGAGTTAACTCATTTGTAGTTAGCATTACTATTTTTTGATATTTATTTAGCATTTAATTTTTGTATTCCATCACATATCTTTTCAAGAGTTAACATGATTTTTATTACATTTCAACGAAATAAACTAAATTGTATTAATCAGATTTCATTAGCTCATTTGTAACGGATTATTTTTATATTTTTTTATTCCATCAATATCTTTGAGTTGGATGATTAATGTCAACGAAATCTAAACTCAAAAGTATAATCAAACGTTGAAGTTCTCAAAAATTAGTGGGTAAACGAGAAACTTAATTCCAATTACCAACTTCAAAAATCTATATTCTCTTCACTATACTGTTGCATCCGCATCCATTGTTTTTTTCTGAAGCTAAACGCATTAGTATTATTTGTTCAACTTTAAAAATCACTTAGGCATTCCGCTCTGCTCTCTGCTGGAGTATGCAGTCGGTCCCCTTTTCTAACGTCGTTTAGCTTCAAGTTG
The DNA here is from genome assembly GCA_021605095.1 of Caerostris extrusa. Classification (NCBI taxonomy): domain Eukaryota; kingdom Metazoa; phylum Arthropoda; class Arachnida; order Araneae; family Araneidae; genus Caerostris; species Caerostris extrusa. Next base: position 31,795 of record BPLR01017738.1, on the reverse strand, counting down.
CAAATCAAATAAAGTTCCCTCAGCAGTTTCGCTCCTCAAACCATGGGCTCCACCTTTTATTCCTGCTAAACAACTGAGGTGAAAGTGGCCCAGAAAGAATAAAAGGAGTAAGCGGTGGAACGAAAGGAAAAAAAAAAAATACCCACCCTAATTTCACTTGTTAATGTTCGATTTTTCAGGGCTGTTTACGTTTGACATTAAAAGGTACCCAAAGCGTGGAGGAGTGTTCGCCAAAGAAGAAGTTTTCCACGCGCGGAGGGAAACTTTGCTGGAGCTCCTACTTTCGCTCGGAGAGTTTGTGTTGGAAATTGGAAGCTCCTGAAGTTTGTTTAAGAGGGACCTGCACACAAATTAGAAGGAGTTTCTCCCTAGACTGGAGTTGAATTAGTTATAAAAATGGGAGCGTTTCTTTTTTTTTCATATTTGGTATATATAATTTTACTTTGGGAAAATTAATTCTGAAACATCATCATCTCTTTATCTAGTAATGTTAATTTAATTAAATGAGAAAATCTATATGTATATATATATATTATATATATATATACACTGTCCACCACTTAATTTCGTCGTCAACGTGAAATAACCAATCACAAAAGGCAGGTGGCAGCACATTGCAGTGAGTGTATAAAGATATATATATATATATACATACACAATATATAGCCAGAATATATAAGAGTGTATACTATATATATGGTCACATTAATGTGACTGGATTGTATATATATATATATATATCCTTTTTAAAAATGAATTATTTTTTCCTTCAAACTAAGAATAATTGCCCTATATTCGTAAGATCAGCAGCTATCATGTAGGAAGGGTTAGGTTTGAATTCCCCCTGTGGCCGCCGCTGAAGTCACTGTTTATTTAGAAAATATATTCATATGTAATGATAAGTACTAAGTGTCTCATTTCGATAGTCAGACAAATTCTAGTAAATTTTACATATTCAGATATAAAACATACATGTGTGGTGTATTTGCAGGTAAAGTCCCTCCGCCCCCATTTTATATGGGAAGGCTGTTTGTATAATATAAAGCCCTCTTCCCATCTGAAGTTTAACAAAAACAAGTAATATAGAAAACAAAAATTAAGTCAATTCCTACTTTTTTTCACTATATTGCAGAAAGTCCTTTATAAATAATTGTCATTCATTTTTTAAGTTTATCTAGCGCCATCTATTGGTTCATATATTACATGCAACTAAAATCTAAAAGAAACTGAAATTAATTAATTAAATTTAATTACTGAATTAATATTTGAAAAAACTGTATTAACATCAAGTGTCATTCCCTACAAGTTCAAAAAAAAAAAAAATGTATTTGAACTTGAGTGGAGGAAATAAAAGTATTTTATTAACGATTGAAAATTTGAACAAGATATATATAGAGAGTAGTGTGAGCTAATAGAAGGAATGAAACAAAATAAAAGATATCTAAGGAATGCTGGGAAAGTACTTCTTACTAAAATTAACTTCATTTAGATATTATTCAACTACTATTTTAAATATTTAATTTTAAAATATCGAATAATAAATAACAAATAACAAATGATAACAATATTATACTTCAAAAATTCTGTTTATCGAGTAAATAAAAAAAAATGGTGTTGGACTTTTTATATGTTTGACACTGGATCACTTGTAAAGATTCTTAATATACATTAAATTATATTATATATTTAAAAAAAAAAAAATTCGATGTGTTTATTGCAATTTTTTTTCTTCTTTAAAAGAAAAGTTTCCTTATTACTAATTATTTTTCCACTGTTCTTCTTCGACAAATTTCTCTTAGATAAAAATAATGTTAGCATGTTTCTTTTCCTTCATATTTGCCAATAAATGTACTGTTTATTTTGATTTCCTTGTACAAATACTCAAAATCAGAAGAATTTTCAAAAACATGACTACCTGCACAAACATTAATCATGAGCAAACAAAAAATATTTAGTTTCACATTTTGATTTTAAAAACATTAAAACAGTTAGCTATTCAGAAATAATCTGGGAAGGGTGGTTGGCTTTGAGTCACTAAATATCTTATGAGAGAAAATAATGTTTATTTTTTAGATCTAAGCCATGGCACTTTCAATGCCTCAATAATTTGGTTTAAAAGTTTAAACATTTTTACAAATTAATGAAATATTTATTTACTACATTTATTCAGAAACTAATTTCAATAATTGTTGATATTTAGAAAAGTAGAAAAACAAAACATGAGTATCATTTTGGAAAATTTTAATATGAAACAATTTAATAAATTTCTGTTTTGAATATTTTTGAAAAATATATTATTGGACAAAAAATGGGATAGTAACGAAGATAAAAATTTAGAAAAATGTTATTTATGTAACGTATATATTTGTTAAAAGATAAAAATTATAAACTGTTATTTTGTGAGTTCCTTTATAAATACGATAGTAAAGATGATAAACAATTTATAATAATTGGTCTATGGATAATTGAATTGTTTTTAATAATTGGTATATGGAGAATTGCATTGATTTTAATAATTAGTATATGAAAAATTGAACATAGATATTTTATAGGTGACGATTTTGTAATATGTAACCACACAAATTTAATTGAAACACATATCAATGGGAAAAACAAGCATTTCAATCATAGTATTTATTGACAAATTGATAAAATTTATATGTACTCGTGGATGGATATATAATTATTTCTGGTAGAAATGAATCTTACTGGGTTTTCTTTATAGATTTCTTTATGCAGTTTTTTTTTTATAGAAAAACAAAAATAAATGTATATCTAATTTGACAATTTAAAAATGAGAAATAAAATAAATGAGAAATAAGTTCTTTAAAAGTATAATAACTTGAAATGAATTTCCATGAGCGAATAGATATAAACGAATAAATATAATAATATAAATAATAATGTTTTCTTTTAAGTCAAGAGCAACAAGAAATTTATTGCACTTACTTATAGGCAAGAGCAAAAACTATAATAAAAACATAAAACTGTTGTTGTATTCCCCGAAGAGTACAAGGGAATGAAATATCGTGGTACTCCTGAATAATATTGGCTATGTTGATTGCCAGCTCGGAGTATAAGTTCTCTTCAGACGGAGAGTATAGCGGCTGCAACAGCTAGGCAATAAAATACATGATGAGGTGTAAGCTTGACATCAGGGCAATTGCCACATTTTTGGTATTTTTTTAGCGCCATCATCAGAAATTTTCATATTTTTGTGGTGCTTCATTCTAATCTTGTGAGAGTAGCAGTTGTTTTTCTGTCTACATTTAATTGTGTAATGTGGTATTTAGTTTTGATCTTAGACTGAATCATAAGTTTAAATTTTGCCAACGCATTTGCATCTGTAGGGAAGTACAATGGCAGACTGATCCAGACTTCTGGCATTCTTTGACAAAGAATCTGAAATTTCATTAAATTCCATATTCACATGAGCAGGTATCCATTGTAAGATGCACTTTCTGCGCAAATAGTGCATTTGTTCTAAAAGAGATAAAATGTTGAAGATTACACTTGGAAAGATCAAAATTAAGAGCCTGTAAGGCAGACCTTGAGTCAGTAAAAGATAGCAGTTCCATTCATTTGTCGTTATTGAGATTCAGAAAGGCCTCAAGTGACATGCAATTAAACCCTTTGTTGTTGTTGTCGTGTCCCTCATGGGAGGATGTCTGTTCTGATGGAGCACCCGAAACATGCTCCGTGACGCTCTTACAGTCATAAGAGACTGGGACCTACGACTAAACCATCCATGGTACCGCCGGGACTTTAAAATGAAGGAAACATAATTACAATTAAAAACCTTTTAAAATGAAGGAAACATAATTACAATTTTTTAAAATGAATTATTTATACCATAATATTTATTTATTAATATTAAACTTTAATAAATATTAAAATTTTATAAAATGGTTTATTAAGAAGAATATTTTTATAATTCAACGATCTAACTTTGAAGAATAATATTTTACTGAATTTTCTAAACTAATAATAGAAATAAGCAATTTTCTCCATTCATACATATATATATATCAATAGATATGAATTTCTAAATTCAATAATTTTTTTTTTACTTTTTTATACCTTTTTTTCAAATCTTATTTATTATGTACTTTATTATAAAAGATAAGTAAATTGTAGTCCTCAAAAAACATTTTTAAATTCAAACATTTTATGGAATGTAATGATGACAACTCGTAATGTGTATTGCTAATTTTATTTCTGTATTTCTTCATTGTGGTATTTATTCATTTATCACAATTATTTTGTAAACCGAAATTTCTTTTAAAATTTTAGTTTCTTTATCCGCAATATTTGTTTAATTTTAAAACCGAAATATTAAAAACAAATCACATCTTGAAAACATAATTGGAAATCAAAAAAATATTGAATACGGATTTAGTCTACAGCCGAAAAAAAAACCTAACTTATTAAGTTTGGAATAATTGTTGGAAAATATTACATTTACACAAGTTTAATTCCTTAAAAAGTTTATTAATCTTGAAGTGCTTAAATAAATATTAGAACCATAATTTATCCTCTAATTTGTAGCAGTGAAAATACAATTTGCCATTTATCTTCGTGAAAACATTTCATGGTAAAATCATTAATCATTTTTTTATTTAAAATAAATTTCAAAATTGTTTGTTCAGAAAATTTTTAGTAAAATATTCTTTCATATTAAATATACGAAGGTCACACGAATGAAAAATATATAAAGTCATTTTTAAACATTTTATTTAAATGTTCTGTCAAGTTTGAAAGGTGTCTGTGGATATTAATAAAAATGCTTTCGGCACGAACCACTAGTATGATTCTTTATATATTGGAGACCTACATTTGTGACTTTTTCATCTACAGACATTCGACCATTTACCTTTTGTTAATGATTCAGTTATCTAAGGCGTCAAACACGATTGTATGGTACATTTCTTTAGAGCGACTTTCACTGATGCTACTACTGTGTCCAAAACGTAAGACCGATTTTCGATTTCAAATTCCTGGGGCTGATGGAATTTCAATTTTTTTTTTTTTTTTATGTTTTCTGTCCTTAACATCTGTATGAAATTTGACGTTAAAATATTCATCAGTGTTTGAGTTACACTCGGCTTTGTGAGAAGCTAAAACTCATTCTGGCGATTTTGAAATGTCTGAATTATTGAGCAAAGAACTTGCATTAAATTTTGTTTGCGGAATCGTATAGAATTTTGCAGAAGGCATTCGGAATGTTCCTATATCGGAAAGAAATGTTTAGAAGTGGTATAAACAGTTCAAAGAAAGACGAAGAGCCCTCTGGTCGACCATCGACCTCAACCGACGAAGCTCCCGTCCAAAAAAAATTAAAGATTTGGTTCTTGCAAACCGTCGATTTACAATTAGAGACCATGCCGATGATGTTGGAATTTCAAAAGAATCGGTCAATTCCATTTTGGTCCTCAAACGCATCAAATCTCGCTTGGTACTGAAAACACTGAATGCGCTTGCTCACACTGCATTAATTCTTCGTGAAAAAGGAAATTTCGCCCAAAAATTATAGAAATCCATAAATAAAAGATTAAAACTATTGAACCACCGTATTCCCACCGTGTGACATCTCAAAAGATTTTAAGAAAATAAAATTAAATTAAAGTTCCCACCGTGTGACATCTCCTTCCCTTAACTCAAAAGATCACTCCGGGGAAACTGTTTTGAGTCGATTGAAGAGATTCAACGAGAATCGCTGCGTCCTTTGAAGGCCATTCCTGCCGATGACTTGTTAGCATGCATTGAGGATTGGAAAAAAAGTTGCCATAAGTGCATTGTGTCGGGAGGGGATTACTTTGAAGGTGATGAAATAAATTTGAAAGAATAAATAAGGAGTTTTTGAAAAAAAAAAAAATAATTGGTCTTACTTTTTGGGCACAGTAGTGTATAAGAATTAGGCTTAGAATTTTCAACGTCTTTCATATATTGCAGAAAAAATCTTGTATAAATTGTTTCGAATATGTTTTCATTTACACTTGCCAAAAAAGTCTTTTATCTCAAAATACTATTTTTTTGGTGCATTACTACAATGCTCATTTTCAAACTGCTAATATGAGTATGCTCGTTTTTCTATAATGCTGCATTATAATCGTATGGGTTCTAAAATTTCCAAAATTATGTTTCATTTTATTAACCCTCGTACTAGTAGAGGTGAGCAAAATGACTTTTTGCTTGAGCAAATTGAGACTATCAGTATGATTTTCCATGTGCAAATTTACGATATATATTCAAGAATATAACTCAATTTGATTATATCGATATTTAATTGATTGTATCTTCTAATTTATTTTGTATATTATGTATTTATTTTGTATGGTGTATATTTATTTAAATTAAAAAAAAAAAATTGCCTTTTATTTTAATTTTAAATCATTTATAGGTAATTATTATATTTAAACAAATAATTTTAATGCTAATTATAAAAAAGTTAACAAATAAGTTTAATTCATTTTTAATTATTTGCAATTTATTTTGTAATATATTCACAAAAAACGATAATGTAAAAATTTATTGGGACTTATATAGAGATAATTGCTTCAAAAAGCAGAAATTGCAAAAATAAACATTGTTAAAAACAATAAAATATTTTATATATTTAAAAATATACTTTTTTTCTAAAATCTTTAAACTTCTTTTATTGGAAAATTATATTTTATTTCTTAAAATTATTTACAATTATCGTAAATTGTGTCAAGCTATTTTTAAGCAAATTTTTGAATTATATTAATATGCATGGTATTCCTGCGATCCCCCCGCTCCAAAAAAGAGATACATTTTTTTCGTTTTTTTATTGACTCTTAAAGCTGTTTGATATGGTTAATTGAATTAATATCTGCTTTTCGACACAATCTGACACATATCACACCAAGTAACAACATTTTAATTACGAAATTCAAAAGTGACATCGATATATATTTTTTGCTAACTTTGCTCTTAGGAAAAAAAAAATGTGTTATGATCGATAAAGAACAGCAAAATATATTATAGTATTGATGAATCTCTGTTTGACTGAAAGATAAATTTCATCGACAACACATGTTATGTATTTTTAAAAAAAAAATTATAATGTTAAAGCAAAATAAATATATATATATTAAACAAGTTACTATTTTGGAATAAAAGTATTTTTTTCTAAAAATGAAAATATTAAAATAAATTGAAACCTTAATTGATTTTAAAATCATAATTATTCTGAAACTGCAAAATATCCTTAAAGTACAGTTGCCCATTTTATCATAAAGTTGACATGGACTTGTATATTCACCACTGAAATGAATTGTACAGAAAAGAAGGGATAAAAGGATACTGTCGAAAAGTGAAAGCTCTTTCTCAAATGGGGATGTCATTACATTGAAATTAAAAGAAACTTATGGTAATGTATTTGTATAGGAAATTTGTGATGAGTTTGCATATATGTCAGATTTTGAAAGTAACTACATGTATTATAGAACTACTAAAAATATTTACTTAGATAAATTCACAACACTTATTTTTCTATATCAATATTGATAATATGTTAATCAAAGTAAATACTTTAAGAAAAGACAACATGGTAGAACACTATTATGTGGGACAAATTCTGAAGAAAAACTAAAAAAATAAAAGAAAACCAAAAGATAATTGACAAGAGACTCCTTTGAAATACAATCAGTTTATATAACAAAGCAATAAAACTATAAAACTATTCACTATAAAGAAAATATATTGTGTTTCCATGTACGTCTGAGCTGTTGCAATAATAACTGAAACTACTTTATATATATACACTGCTGGCCACTAAAATTGCTACAACAAGAAGGCGACATGCTACAGACTTGAAATTTAAACGACAGGAAGAAGGTGATGTGATATGCAAATGATTAGCTTTTCAGCGCATTCAGACAAAGCATGCACCGGTAGCGACACCTACAATGTGTTTAAACGAGGAAATTGTTCAGTCGGTTTCTCATAAACAAATTGCATTTGAACGTTGTTGATGGTGAAAAGTTGTTGTGGTGTCTCATGTGAGAAGCCGAACTGCGTACCAGCACGTTTCTGACTTTGATACAGGTCGAATTGTAGTCTACCGAGATTGCGGTTTATTGTATCGCAGTATTTCTGCTCTCGTCGGTCGAGATCCAATGTCTGTTAGCAGAATATAGAATCGATGGGTTCAGGACAGTTATATGGAAATCCGTGCTGGATCTCAACGGCTCCCTATCATTAACAACTGAGAAGACATGCATGTTACCCGCATGGCCTTAATGGATCGTGCAGACATTTGCAGCAGCATGGACTCTCAGCTGGGAGACCATGCCTGCGGCTACCCTTGACGCTGCATCATAGACAGGGACGACTTTAATGGTGTGATCAACGACGAACCTGGGCGCACGAATGGTGAGATGCCATTTTTCAGATGAATCCAGGTTCTCTCTACAGCAGCAAGATGGTTGCATCCGTGTTTGGCCGCATCGTGGTGAACGCACATTGGCAGCTTGCAATGGATTCCTCTGAAAATTATGTCTCGCCATTCGTGCGCCCGGGTTCGTCGTTGATTCCACCATTGAGGACGTTCATGTTTGTGATGGACAAGGATAGCCGGAGCCATGGTATCCGAGCTGAAAGTCCATGCTGCTGCAAACGTCGTCGAACTGTTCGTGAGACACCTGTTGTCTTGCAAACGACCCCAATTCTTGACTCAGGGCTAGTGACGTGGCTGCACGATCCATTAAGGCCATGCGGGTAACATGCATGTCTTCTTAGTTGTTAATGATAGGAAGCCGTTGAGATCCAGCACGGCGTTTCGTATTACCGTCCGGAACCCATCGATTCCATATTCTGCTAATAGTCATTGATCTCGATCGACGAGAGCAGAAATACTGCGATACAATAAACAGCAATCCCGGTAGACTACAATTCGACCTGTATCAAAGTCAGAAACGTGCTGGTACGCAGTTCGGCTTCTCACATGAGACACCACAACAACTTTTCACCATCAACAACGTTCAAATGCAATTTGTTTATGAGAAATCGGCTGAACAATTTCCTCGTTTAAACACATTGTAGGTGTCGCTACTTGCGCCTGCTTTGTCTGAATGCGCTGAAAAGCTAATCATTTGCATATCACATCACCTTCTTCCTGTCGTTTAAATTTCAAGTCTGTAGCATGTCGTCTTCTTGGCGTAGCAACTTTTATGGCCAGTAGTGTAGTTTAAGATATGATGGGAGTAGTTTGGTATGATTTACGCCGAGTTAGTTAATTTGGATCCTATTAGCAAGTTATGTTTTAGTTTAAATGTGTATTGGTTGAAATTAATTTATTTTTTGTTCCCAAAAATACAGAATTAACACCACCAAGAATGGTATATGGGTAAGACAATAACGTCTCCCTTCTCTATGTGGCCGGTTGAAGGAGTCCCGGTGATTAGACATACCATACCACTCATAGCATAGATAGATTAAATAATGTTGAATAAAAAACTGCACTAAGTCGTTTGGACCAAAAAGCTTGCTTGTTATCCACTAGAACTAGATACTTTGTTAGAAACAAAACACTATCCACTAGCCACATAGAACCTCAACGGAACAGTATAAATCTTTTGTTTGTGTATTGTTATTAATAAGACACATAAAAATGGTTGTGTGTATGTTCTGGCATAACTTAAAAAAACTGTAATCTTTAGAAATTTTATTATTTTCTCAGAATTTGTTATTATTTTATTTGTTATAAAAAAGTAAAAAAATTGCAACAAAAATTCTTAATAGTGTCTTTTTTTAACTTAAACAATACCTCATCTTTAGTTTTTGTTTAGGGTTGACGACGCTATTTCGTCATCCTGGCACCATATGTTGGCCTGGTAATGTTTAGGGTTGACGACGCTCACTGGTATTGAAATTTCATTAATATTAAAACCATCTGTCATGGCCTGGTAATGTTTAGGGTTGACGACGCTCACTAATATTGAAATGTCACCAATATAATTAAAACCATCTGGCATCTGGAGCCGTTGGCTTGGTAATGGGTCTAGATGGCCAAGTGGCTAGCACTCTCACTCGGTACCACAGGTTTCGGGTTCGAATCCCGGCGGCGCAATGGATGTTTATAGTGGTTCGAAATCCACTTTAAACCGTAGATCCCTGCCTAATATGATCGTTGAGCGTTGTCCTCTATCATGCGTCCATTCGATTTCACCCACATCATTCCCAAAACTTTTAAAGGAGCAACTCAGCTCTAGACACAGTGAAGTGGTGTGATGCGATAGTAGTAGTAGTTGGCCTGGTAATGCTTAGGATTGACGACACTCACTAATATTGAAATGTCCAAAGATAACCAAAACCCTATTTTTTAACTATTAAATATTTCGTACCTGGTGCCATCTGATGTCCTGGTTATGCCTAGGGCTGACGACACTCACTGATATTTAAATGTCACCAAATCCCTCTAGATTTGAAGAATACTATAAGGCTTTCTACTTCTCCAATGGAGAAATATTGAGTTTAAAAGTTCTTATGTTAGAATATTTTAAATATTTTTCTGTGCAGTTTTTCCCTGATATTTTTCTTCATTAATTTATCCAAAATAAAAAAGAAATTAGTATTTCCTTAAAGTCGGGCAATGCCAGTACATCTGCTAGTACGGAAATACAGATCAAATAATATAAATACTCTGAAACTCGTAAACCAAATAATTCAGAACCACGATATCATGACTTTTTTACAGCATATTATGAAGTTTAAGTCGTGCAACACATTAGCTGTTCTTTAACAAACAAAAATTTTTTTTTCAACCGCAACGCTCAGTCTCTCATGATTTAAAATGATACCTATTTAATTTAATTATTATTTACAACACACAGACCAGCATAAATAATTCATAGAAACCAAAACGGAAACGTTTCCTCTCCGCTATGTTAATGTTTAACGGAATCACCTAATAAATAATAAACGCAAGAGTTTATGCAGTGATTCTATAAGATAAATGTTAATTTCCCTCTTGTGCGGTTTTAAATGGTCTCACTGATGTAGATTTTGGATTCAGGATTCCCCGCGTTTTCCTTTTTCCACTCTAACCAGAGAGATTCTTAAATTGTTAAAGATTCACGGTGTCTGGAGACTTCTGGTTCATATTGAATTTTCACGCGTAAAGCGACATTCTAATTTCTTGTGAAATGGGAAATTTTAGGAAGAAAATATGGCGTACAGATTCGGTTATCTTTGCATAGAATGTAAATTATTTCTCTGTGAATACTTCGATGGAATTGTAAAAATGGAGTAGTTCTTTATGAGATTTATATTAAAGAAGAAATGTATACGATTTTACATAATTGTTCCAAACTATTTTATTAATACTTAAATCAAAATCAAAATGTAAACATTTTTAAACAAAGTAAATAAATGGTTGGGTAGATATCAGGTTATCCATAAAATTTGATAAAATGCAAGAACAAAACACTTAAGAGCAATTTAAAAAAAATGAAAAACTATAAAATTCCAAACGAGTTTCTTTTCTTGAAAAAATAACATTATCTTTGTTTTCACCAGACAAATTTTTAGAATGCATTGTGTAGGTTGGGCAGTCAGATTGTATTTGCATGTGATTGGTTTAAGATACTTGAAGCACAGTGGAAGAACTCACAGCTTTATTTACTCACGCATAAACACCACACACACATACAATTAGATACAAACAATGTTTAACATATTTAAAGACATATAATTATAGATTCCTGGAAGGATATCACTTCTAAACCAAAAACCAGATATTCAGCTACGTGCAGGATGCGCGAAATGTACTTCATATCCGGGTGAAAGTCTGTAGGCGGACTAACCATTTCTCCCGAAAGCCACAGGGTTCGTTGTTGCCTGGGGAAGCCTGGTTATAATAACAATTTTACATTATTCAATATAATTATAAGCATGTGAAAGAAATTTAAAAATATTATGCATGAAATAACAAGTGAAATAAATTTTATGTAAATTTTTATGTATAAAAGAATTTCAAAGAAATTTAAAATTTTATGAAAAGAATTCCGTGAAAGAAATTTAAAATTTTATGTATAAAAGAATTTCGTGAAAGAAATTTTTTTAGTAATCCCAATAAGAATAACTAGTGAAAGAAATTTAAAAAATAAGAAACCAATAAGAAACGTTAAAAGTGGTTAAGAAAACGGAAAACTGATCATTGCCGCGAAAAAAAAGTGATCAATTAAATGAAAACCATACTCTCCAAAAACAATAATTTTATACGTAGAAATTCCGAAGTCTATGTTTGATAGGAGCATGATAAATCCATAGCCCAAAAGTTAGTTCATTGAATACTAGAATGGGAATGGGTTTTCCAGTTGACATTATTTTGAAGTTTTGTTCAAAACTGAGGAAGCAGAATACGGATGGATATCCACAATCCCCTTGATAAACATTGATAATATTGTATCTGCTTTATAGTGGCAAATAATCTCAAGTTAAGGTGTACGACATTTGAAAACAATATTTTATGTTAAAATGCAATGGAATACAAGTTTTTAATTAGTGGTAATATTCATTAATTAAATTCATTCGTTTTTATATGTAATTCATTTCAACTTCCTAGCTTTAAATTTAATAAATTTTAAAAAATTGAATTCGTAAGAAACACACTTGGTAACTAATAAATAATTAAATGCAAAATTTCTTATTCAATGTGTTATATAATTAACACTTACAATAAATATAAACATATATGAAGAACATGAATGATATTATGCATATCTAAAAGATATCAGATATTTGAACAAATTCAATTTGATTAATGCACAAAATATAAAATATTTAACTGATGACATTTAAAAGAATATTTAATTGACATTTGACTACATTAATTGATATTAAAAGCATTTCTTCTGAATTATAAAGTTATTTTCAGTAAGTATATAATTAATCTAATGCATTAAAGCAAAATATAATTATTTTTACATATGTTACAAATTATTAATTATTATTTGTTACAAATTTACTTATAAATATTTAAATTTGTGTACCGTTGCATTCAAACTTCAGTTAATTAATGTAAAGAAATAATTTCTTTTATCAATTATGTGTTTTAGAAATAAAAATTAACGAAAAAAAGCAATCATTCTTCAATAAAAGGATTAATTATTTTAAAATCGGTTAAGATATTTATTAATAACTAAATGAATATATTTGGCTTTTGTATTATTTTTTATATAAATTATTAATTAATTAAAAGTCCTATTTTTATAGTTCATAAACATATTTTTAATTAATTAAAAATTTTTCGGTTGAGAATTTTTGATTAAAATGCTTTTAACTGCTCAGTGATAATTGTTTTCAAAATAATAATAATTAGACAAACTGAATAAAAGAGAAACTGAATTACAAACTGAATAATAATTATTTGTAAATATCAATATCTTAATTAGAAAATTTTGTATTTAATTACATATAACAAATAATGCATTAAAACCCAAACAATAAATACCATGATTTTAAAAGAATTCTCATAATAAAAGAATCTATTAACGAAGTAATTAAAATAGTTATTAAATTAATTACATTTATTTATATAATAATAATTTTAATATAAGAAATAGTGTATAAATTAGAATAAAAACAACTAATTTTTTTTTATTATTAAAAATTAATTAAATAACAGATTTTTTATTTATCTCTACTATATATTTTTTGCTTAAATAAGTTAAATTTGTATTCATTAAGCAGTTTTGATAATTCATAATTTAACCCTGGTTTCGTATTTAAGAAATTGAAGGAATTAATAATACGAATGATTTAAAATTTATATTGCCAATTCATAGCATTGACTATTTTATTATATTTCTTGACTTATAGTTGAAGACTTATATTGAAGTTGTTGACCACTTTACAATAAACGTCAACGTATAAACATTGGATATCAGTTATACAATTCGAATTGATCGTCTGCAGAAATCGCATCAGATCTACATTCTAAAAATTGATGATGTTCCGTGCATAATTTAATAATAATTTTAATGTAAGAAGAACAAGACCTATGAATTTAACGTTTTCATACATCAGAAATCGGAACTTTAGAACTGTCATTAAATTGGACAAATAGCTAACCACAAAGCAGTTAATTCTATTTACTAATTATTAATAAACAACATTGTCAGGTATACTGTGGTTTTATAGAAGGAGAACAAAATTAAAAAGAAACAATATAATTTTATATTGGCAAATGAACACAATCTTTTTAGACAAGAAATTATTATTATTATTTAAATTTAGGTAACAAAATAATGTTTTAATATAGTTATTTTTTTAAAAATGCATTAATTTATAATTATATTATTAATTAAAACTTAAATATTTTATATTGATATTGAATCTGGACTATCCTGCAATGGAGATGTTCATATTAGCACAAGATACAAGTTTGGGCATTATTTTTTTCTATATTTTAAATATAAATTTTATGCATTAATTGTTTTTGTATTTGATTGTAAAAATGTTTCTTACTTTTCTAGTTGGCCGAAAATAGAGCCATTTAACTTTCCAACAAACTTGGAAGAGGGAATGCGTTCCATTGTGACATGTGCTGTGCTTTCTGGTGATCCTCCGATGACGACACAGTGGTTGAAGGATGGTGGTGAAATACCATTGATTTGGAGCCAAAAATTGAACTGATTGATGAATACACCACGTATTTGAAATTTAAAGCTGTAGGACCTCATCATAATGGAAACTACACTTGTATAGCCAAAATCCAGCAGCCACTGTAAACTTTACAGCTTTGCTAGTGGTCAATGGTAAGATGAATATGAACTTAATTGTTAAAATGATTTTCATAAAAACTCCATTTTGTATTCTAGTAATTTATTTTCTAATGAAGATAATTATATAATCTGTAATAATTTAAGCATTCTAGAAAAAGCTGCAAGGATTTTAAAGATTATTTTTAGTACTTAGCAGGTTTAACTCATTTAACAACTTATTTTTGTAAAATTTAGCTCTACATATTTCTTAAAATTTGCGCATATGTTCTTCTTATGCATGACCTCATTTTATATTTTCCCTAAAATTGACAGGCATACATCGAAAGCTAGATCAACTAAAAAAAAATAATAATAATAATTTGGAATTGATGAATATTATCCAATTTAGGATAATTTAAAATTACGCTAATATGGCGGCTTTTCGAGTTAATCAAAGTTCCATGCTCGACGTTACTTTTTATTATAAGTTTCAACCCATCTTCTAACATGAACATTCCGCTCCCTCGTCTCCAGATGTTCGAATTTTAATAGTCATAGGCATGCCTAGCCTATCCCAATGAAATTTGGGAGATAGTGTTCGTTGAACTTCCCACTGGTTCTTTATTATTAAAATTGTAATGCCACTTAAGAAAAGAAAATTTTTCAATCAGACTAAATTAATAGCTAACTTATTAATTAATTATTTATTAACTAATTATTAAATTAACTAAAAATGGAAAATGTGGAGACATCAAAAAATCGGAATAAATCTAGTAGGTCGAGAATGGTCAACATTAGAGATAAAGAAAACTAAGATGTTGTCTTGAACAGGTGTTATTTTTAATAAAATTAATAAATTATATTTCTGGATCAGTTTAACTCCAGGTTATATGTTCTAGTAATTAATAGTTTACATTGAATAAAGTAAAGATGATAGTCATATCATGAATTAGATTTAGAAATTTTGAATAGATAAACGTTTAATTTAAAATTCTATTTGAAAAATATAAGGTTCCGTGATTATTCAATTATCATAATTAAAATAAACAAATTTGAAAATGAAGAAATAGTATTAGGTATCAGAAAAATTAATAATTTTATTTTTGCTTAACTTTTAGAAAAAAAAATTATTTTCAAATTAGTTTCAAATGCTAAAATTAAAAAAAAAAATTTTTTTTTTTAGATATTATACAACCGATTACTTAATTTAAACTTAATTACCAACCAATTGCCTTAAAAAATTGTCAAATATAAATTTTACAAATTTCATTAATTTTTCAAATTTTATTTTATTCACATTTTTTTTTGTTTTTCTGAAATAAAAATGATGCTTTAATTAATAATTAAATCAAAATAAATCAATAAAAATGAAATACATATTTTTTATTTTATACATAACAGAAATGTGAAAGTTTACTAAGAAATTTTAGTTATTTAAATTATTAACATTTTTAATTTCTCGAATTTTTATTATTTTAGAAGTACAATATTTTATAGCAATTTAAAAAAAAAAAATTAAATAAATCATGCATGGAAGATCTATAGAAATTATGATTAATCGTATCTAATAAATTTAAATGACATGATATACAAGTTTTTAAGTCACCTGTCTAAATATGCTTATTTTTACTATTAAATGTTTTATTGCAGTTGAAACTTTTAGAGCCTGAAGCAGTGCAGTAATCTATTCTTTAAATAAATCGAATATAAATCGCCTAAGAATATAAAACAGACATTCTTTAAAGTTTCCTCAACCGCGATATATCCATAACGCAGCAAAAATAGATGATAAACTCTTCTATCCCAATGATTTTATGGACAGTAGACCTATCGATTGAAAGTTTGACACTTTACAAATGGTCGGCTTCTAGCCAGTGAATCCCTCGACGCTATATTTGAAGTCCCTGGCACCAGCACTTTCGTTTTTCTTTTTGGTACTTCTTTCTCCTTCTTCTTTCCTTCTCAATTTCTTACGCCCTGTGTTCATTTTTCTTTTCTACTGCAGTTCCTCCGTACTGGCGATCCCAGCCCACTGACCGCTCGGCTGTGATGGGGAAAGTCTGACTGTGGACTGTCAAGCCAACGGATTCCCCGTGCCTCAAGTTAGGTGGAAAAAAGATCACGGTACGTTTTTTTTGGGGGAAGGGTTCTTTATACATTTTTTTTTTTTTTTTTTTTTTTGGAAAAAAAGGGTTTCGATGTAAATCATAGAAAGAGAAATGCTTGGATGAGCACAGAAGAATTTTTTTTTTATATTCATTTTTGTGAAACATATTTTGGGAAGAATTAATTTGATTTCATTTATTTGGATGATTTTCATTGGGTTAAATAAAGAAACAATGATATTTTTCACGGTAGATGAGAAAAATTATCGTGAAATTTTGATAATTTTTGATATTTTTTTTCTTAAATGGTTTTGTAAGAGGGAGAATAATACTTGAAATATTCTAAACATATAAAGGTTGTTTGATTTTATTCTGAAAAAAATATTGCATATATATCTTCAAATAACTCAATATAATTAATTTAAAGATTTACTTCTTTTTACTTAATTCACTCTTATCCTCAGTCAGTTTACTTAATTCAGTCTTAAAATGGTCATTAGATCACATTATACTGTTTAACAAATCAAAGCATGTTTTTGAAAAATGTAGTTTATATATATATATATATATATATATATATATATATATATATATATATATATACATATATACACATAGTAACGTTTTTGTGTAAATCATATAGTAAGAAAAATGGATTTAAAATAAAGATTTTTATGAAATATTACGAAGAATTAAAAAAAAAAAAATAAGAACTGCATCCCGAAGTGTTTTGAAAAATGTGTTATATTTAACCAGTGATTTATTTAATTAAATTAAAGATAAATAATTGATGAAAGTATGACATACTTTAAATTAAGTGGAAGAAGTCATGGATTGTTTTAGAAATTATGTTAAATTTTCTTGGAGAAATGAATTTAGTATAAATTGCAAAAAGAAAAAGGATTGAAATGATTTTTGCATATATTTATTTAACCAAATATATTCGGCATAAAAATGCATCACAAAACCATTACAAACGAACATCAGTATATAAGATAAGAAACAAACGTGCCCAAAATAAAAATTCATAGCAGAATAGTTTGCATCGAAAAACGTAATTTAATAGTCCAATATTTGTCTTCTCATTGTTATATATTTATATCATCAAAGTTTAGTTTTAAATTAATAATTTAATTTTTAATATTACATCATATTGTATCCAACACTTGTCTCCTTTTTGATATTTTACATACTGTGCTTCTTATAAGATTTCCCTGGCCGTTAATACCACGGGCTTCAGATTCGAATCCTGACGATTGCATGGTGGTTCGGAATCCCCATCAAACTGTACGTCTATTTAGCATAAAGTGGGCACAACTTGAACATAGAAAACCGATGACAACATACCAAACAAAATCTAAAGTTTTCCGTTCCATTTCCAATAATCTATTATGATTTATTTTGATATTATTTACGTTCTGAATACATGTATTATTAATTTTAGTACTCTCTAAATATTAGCAAATTAAAATCTTACTATTTGTTAATACTTAAATATAGACTGAGAAACAGATTCAAACATTATCAAATGCAATATGATAACACAAAGATAAAAAAAATAATTTTCAATTTAATTCAAATAAAAATGTTTGTTATAAGTTCCACTTTTTTTTACTGAATTATTATGTATATATTTATTTACCCAAATATATTCGACATAAAAATGCATTTCAAAACCATTACATGCAAACTCCAGTGTACGAGATGACAAATAAACGTGCCCAAAATACAAACAGCAGAAGGGTCTCCTTATAAACATAATACGGAAAGAATAAAAGAACCTTACCTTGTTCATCCATGTTTATAAAAATAAACATTCTCTTTTGCATGCGCTTTGCTTCGATCTTCGAAACTACATTTATGGCATCATGGAATGTCTGGTATGCGAAGAGATCACGGAAGAGGGGGGAGCCTGGCGGGAGACACAATATAAAAAATTTGAAGGAATAGCAATAAACCTATATTTCAAATGGAATCCTTCTCAATAAGAGACACAGACGTGACTCCATTTATTTCAGGTTGATTTTGAGTTGATATCCCATTCATTTTTCAAATTTTCTTCCCCATAAACTGTCTTGAGCCATCTTCCAACGTTATTTCTTGAAGATCTCTTGGAGTAGTAAATTTCTTCCAATAAATTGAGCATCCATAACTGGCGATTCGAGAGAGCTGAACTGCGCATCCAATGATTCCGATTGGTCCTAAGCATGATTAATTTTATTTTTTGATTGCTCAAATGTTTTTGAGGTCATAAAGTGAAAAATTTTGAAATGAAAAAAATTATTAAAACTTTTAAAATATATTGACATAAAAATATATTTCAAAACCTTTACATACAAACTGCAGTATGTAGGATGAAAATATGCAAACATAAATAAATCTTTAATTCAAAATACCTTATGTAATTTTCGGACTGCCCATTTGCAAAAAATATTTTATTAATACTTTCATATAGACAGAAACAGATTCTAGCAATGTCTTTTGATGATGGTAATATAAAAATTTTATGTTTCATTTAAAAAATAAACTATGTTATAAATTATGTTGTTAATGTTATACATTTTGCTGCTTTTTCTTTTTTTTTTTTTACCACGTATTACATAA
The DNA here is from genome assembly GCA_021605095.1 of Caerostris extrusa. Classification (NCBI taxonomy): domain Eukaryota; kingdom Metazoa; phylum Arthropoda; class Arachnida; order Araneae; family Araneidae; genus Caerostris; species Caerostris extrusa. Next base: position 12,357 of record BPLR01017738.1, on the reverse strand, counting down.
ATTTATTTAAAGCAAATGTATTTGACATAAAAATGCATTAATAAAACTTTAAATATTTCAGTATATTAGATGACAAACAAACGTGTTCAAATATTTACATTCTTAATTCCTCTTTATTAACTTTAGATTCTCTAAATATAAGAAATTTACAAATCTCACTTTTTATTAATACTTAAATATAGACTGAGAAACATTTTCTAAACATTGTCAAATGCAATATGATGTTACCAAGGTAAAAAAATTTCAAAAATTTATATTCAAATAAAAATGTTTGTTATAAGTTCCACTTTTTTTCTTTTTTTTCTTTTACTGAATTATTATGTATATATTTATTTAACCAAATATATTCGACATAAAATGAACTTCAAAAACATTACATACAAACTCCAGTATATGAGATGACAAACAAACGTGCACAAAAATACAAAATCCATTGCAGAACAGTCTGCTTATAAACATAAATACGGAAAGAATAAAAAATAACATTGCCTTGTTCATCCATGTTTATAAGAATAAACATTTTCTTTTGCATGCGCTTTGCTTTGATCTTCGAAACTACGTTTATAGCAGCATGGAATGTCTGGTATGCGAAGAGATCACGGAAGAGGGGGTTCCGGGCGTGCGACACAATATGAAAATTTGAAGGAATAAGCAATAAACCTATATTTCAAATGGAATCCTTCTCGGTAAGAGATACAGACGTGACTCCATTTATTTCAGGCTGAGTATTGAGTTGATGTCGCATGCATTTTTCAAATTTTCTTCCCCATAAACTGTCTTGAACCATCTTCCAACGTTATTTCTCGAAGATCTCTTGGAGTAGTAATTTCTTTTACAATAAATTGTGCATTAACTGAGATTCGATGGTTCAATGAATGGTTCTATAGTTTATGATCGCTCAATTTCTTCCAATAAATTGAGCATCCATAACTGGCGATTCGAGAGAGCTGAACTGTGCATCCAATGATTCCGATGGTCCTTTGGTATGATTTATTTTTATTTTTTGTTCGCTGAAACGGTTTTGAGTGCATAAAGTGAAGAAAAATTTTGAACTAAAAAATGAGATATATTGTTTAAGTAAGTGAAATATGGTATTATTTCAAAATTTTGTATACATATAAAAGCATTTTTTGTACAATAACCAGTAATATTATAGTGACAAAAAGTAATTTAAATACCTTTCATTAATACTCACTTTAATGTAATACCAATCAAGATAATTATATTATTCTTTATATGTTCAGCAAGAAAATATTTTAGTAATCATTTCAAACATATAAGATTTTTAGGGTTTTTAGATTAAAGGTGTTTCATGTACAGGTCATTTTTGGTTCAGATTCTAAAATAAATTAAAGAAAATATTCTCATAATAGTTCATTCAATTTTATGTCTTTAAAAATACAATTTATACTATTATTTTTTTCTTTTCTTTTTTATTAAATCTATATTTCTAGATATAAAATATGGGGTATAAAATTTCAATGGGCATTGACCTAAAAAGCAACACTTTTCCAACATCAAGATAAAGTGTTTGTTGTTACTTTGTTTGTACCATCCGGAACTGTTTTAAAAATTCAATAATAATAAATAAAGTAAAAAAAATAAAAATAATAAGCAACAAATCAATTTCTTCCAATACATTTAGCATCCATAACTGGCGATTCGAGAGAGCTGAACTGTGCATCCCATCATTCCGATGGTTCTAAGTATGATTGATTTTATTTTTTGATCGCTCAAACGGTTTTTGACGGCATAAAAGCGAACATTTTTGAACTGAAAAAAAAATGGTATTATTTCAGAATTTTGTAAATTACATATAAAAGCTTTTGTTTTAGAGTAACCAGTAATATTGTAGTAACAAATGCAATATAAATAATCTCAATCATAAGAATCATATATTTCCCGTAAAAATATTTTTAATAATCATTTCAAACATATAAGATTTTAGGGTCATTTGATTAAAGTTAAAAAGTTATGCTATAAATTACTATATAATGTTTTAAATTTCTGCTGTTTTTTTTTTCTTTTTCTTTTTTTTTTTACTATAATATTACATATATTTATATAAACCGAATGTATTCGGCATAAAAATGCATTACAAAACTTATATACAAAATTTTAGTATAAAAGACGACAAACAAACTTTTCATTTAATCATTCAAATAATTACATTCTAAATACCTGTATTATTAATTTTAGGACTCTATAAATATTTAATAATTTACAAATCACACTTTTTATTAATACCTAAATATAGACTGAGAAACAGATTCAAACATTGTCAAATGCACTGTGATAACACTAATGTCCTAAATTTTTAATGTTCAATTTAATTCAAATTAAAATATTTGTTATAAGTTGCACTTTTCTTTTTACTGAATTATTACATATATATTTATTTAACCAAATATATTCGACATAAAAATGGCATTTCAAAACCATTACATACAAACTCCAGTATACGACATGACAAATAAATGTGCCCAAAATACAAACATCAAAAGTGTCTCCATATAAACATAAATACGGAAAGAATAAAAAACAACCTTACCTTGTTCCTCCGTGTTTATAAAAATAAACATTCTCTTTTGCATGCGCTTTGCTTTGATCTTCGAAACTGCATTTATGGCAGCATGGAATGTCTGGTATGCGAAGAGATCACGGAAGATCCTGGCGTGAGACACAGTATGAAAAATTTGAAGAAATAGGCAATAAACCTGTATTTCAAATGGAATCCTTCTCGGTAAGAGACACAGACGCGACTCCATTTATTTCAGACTGAGTATGGAGTTGATATCGCATGCATTTTTCAAATTTTCTTCCCCATAAACTGTCTTGAGCCGTCTTCCAACGTTATTTCTCGAAGATCTCTCGGAGTAGTAAATTTCTTCAATAAATTGAGCATCCATAACTGGCGATTCGAGAGAGCTGAACTGCGCCTCAATGATTCCGATGGTCCTAAGTATGATGGATTTTATTTTTTGATCGCTCAAATGCTTTTTGAGGGCATAAAAGTGAAACATTTTTGAACTTAAAAAAATGGTATTATTTCAAAATTTGGTATACATATAAAAGCTTTTGTTTTTACAGTAATCAGTAATATTATGGTAAAAATTGCAATGTAAATAATCTCAATAATAAAATTATATATTTCACGTAAAAAAATATTTTAATAACAATCACACACATATAAGATTTTAGGGTTATTTGGGTTAAAGTTAAAATGTTATGTTATAAATTACTATATAATATTATTAACGTTATTTCTGCTGTTTTTTTTTCTCTTTTTCTTTGTTTTTACTGTACTATTTATTACATACGTTTACATAAATCAATTGCATTCGACATAAAAATGCATTGAAAAATCATTACATACAAACTACAACAAATTAGATGACAAATAAACGTGCCCAAATATTTACATTCTAAATACCTCTACTAGTAATTTAACAACTCTAAATATTTACAATTTACAAATCTTAATTTTTTATTAGCACTTAAATAGACTGAGCAATAGATTCAAACATTGTCAAATGTAATATGATGACACTAACGTGAAAAAAAAAATTTACAATTTAATTCAAATGAATTTATGTTAAAAATTATTATGTTATGTTTTTAATGTTATAAATTATACTGTTTTTATTTTCTTTTTCACTGAATTTTTATATATATATACATTTAACCAAATATATTGGACATATATATTCACTTCAAAACCATTACATACAAACTCCAGTATACGAGCGGACAAACAAACGTGCCCAAAATACAAATCCATAGCAGAACAGTCTACATATAAACATAAATACGGAAAGAATAAAAAACAACCTTACCTTGTTCATCCATGTTTATAAAAATAAACATTCTCTTTTACATGCGCTTTGCTTTGATCTTCGAAACTGCATTTATGGCAGCATGGAATGTCTGGCATGCGAAGAGATCACGGAAGAGAATCCTGGCGTGAGACACAATATAAAAAAATTTGAAGGAATAGGCAATAAACCTATATTTCAAAATGGAATCCTTCCCAGTAAGAGACACAGACGTCACTCCATTTATTTCAGGTTGAGTATTGAGTTGATATCGCATGCATTTTTCAAATTTTCTTCCTCATAAACTGTCTTGAGCCGTCTTCCAACGTTATTTCTCGAAGATCTCTCGGAGTAGTAAATTTCTTCCAATAAATTGAGCATCAATAACTGGCGATTCGAGAGAGCTAAACTGTGCATCCAATGATTCCGATGGGCCTAAGTATGATTGATTTTATTTTTTGTTCGCTGAAATGGTTTTGAGTGCATAAAGTAAAGAAACTAAAAAATGAGATATATTGTTTAAGTAAGTGAAATATGGTATTATTTCAAAATTTTGCATACATATAAAAGCATTTTTTTTTACAATAACCAGTAATATTATAGTAAAAAAAATTCAAATACCTTTCATTCATACCCACTTTAATGTAATACCAATCATGACAATTATATTATTCTTTATATGTTCAGCAAGAAAATATTTTAGTAATCATTTCAAACATATAAGAATTTTAGGGTTTTTAGATTAAGGTGTTTATGTACAGGTCATTTTTGGTTCAGATTCTAAAATAAATTAAAGAAAATAATCTCATAATAGTTAATTCAATTTTATGTCTTAAAAAATCCAATTTATACTATTATTTTTTCTTTTATTTTTTATTAAATCTATATTTCTAGATATAAAATGTGGGGTATAAAATTTCAATGGGCATTGACCTAAAGCAACACTTCTCCAACATCAAGATAAAGTGTTTGTTGTTAAAGTGTTTGTTTATACCACTCTGAACTCTTTTAAAAATTCAATAATAATAAATAATGTAAAAAATAAAAATAATAAGCAACCAATCAATTTCTTCCAATACATTTAGCATCCATAACTGGCGATTCGAGAGAGCTGAACTGTGCATCCAATCATTCCGATGGTTCTAAGTATGATTGATTTTATTTTTTGATCGCTCAAACGGTTTTTGAAGGCATAAAAGCGAAAATTTTTGAACTGAAAAAAAAAATGGTATTATTTCAGAATTTTGTAAATTACATATAAAAGCTTTTGTTTTACAGTAACCAGTAGTATTGTAGTAACAAATGCAATATAAATAATCTCAATCATAAGAATCATATATTTCCCGTAAAAATATTTTTAATAATCATTTCAAACATATAAGATTTTAGGGTCATTTTGATTAAAGTTAAAAAGTTATGCTATAAATTACTATATAATGTTTTAAATTTCTGCTGGGTTTTTTCTTTTTCTTTTTTTTTTACTATAATATTACATATATATATATATAAACCGAATGTATTTGGCATAAAAATGCATTACAAAACTTATATACAAAATTTTAGTATAAAAGACGACAAAACAAACTTTTCAATTAATCATCCAAATATTTACATTCTAAATACCTGCATTATTAATTTTAGGACACTTTAAATATTTGTAATTTACAAATCTCACTTTTATTAATACCTAAACATAGACTGAGAAACAGATTCAAACATTGTCTAATGCACTGTGATAACACTAATGTCCTAAATTTTTAATGTTCAATTTAATTCAAATAAAAATATTTGTTATAAGTTACACTTTTCTTTTTACTAAATTATTACATATATATTTATTTAACCAAATATATTCGACATAAAATTGCATTTCAATACCATTACATACAAACTCCAGTATACGAGATGACAAACACACGTGCACAAAATACAAATCCATAGCAGAACAGTCTACATATAAACACAAATACGGAAAGAATAAAAAAAAACCTTACCTTGTTCATCCATGTTTATAAAAATAAACATTCTCTTTTTTGCATGCGCTTTGCTTTGATCTTCGAAACTACATTTATGGCAGCATGGAATGTCTGGTATGCGCAGAGATCACGGAAGATCTATCCTGGAAGATCCTCGCGTGAGACACAATATAAAAAATTTGAAGGAATAGGCAATAAACTTATATTTCAAATGGAATCCTTCTCGGTAAGAGACACAGACGTGACTCCATTTATTTCAGGCTGAGTCTGGAATTGATATCGCATGCATTTTTCAAATTTTCTTCCTCATAAACTGTCTTGAGCCGTCTTCCAACGTTATTTCTCGAAGATCTCTCGGAGTAGTAAATTTCTTCCAATAAATTGAGCATCCATAACTGGCGATTCGAGAGAGCTGAACTGCGCATCCAATGATTGGGATGGTCCTAAGTATGATGGATTTTATTTTTTGATCGCTCAAATGCTTTTGAGGACATAAAGTGAAACATTTTTGAACTTAAAAAAATGGTATTATTTCAAAATTTGGTATACATATAAGAGCTTTTGTTTTACAATAATCTGTAATATTATGGTAAAAATTGCAATGTAAATAATCTCAATAATAAGAATTATATATTTCACGTAAAAAAAAATATTTTAATTACAATCTCACACATATAATATTTTAGGGTTATTTGGGTTAAAGTTAAAATGTTAAGTTATAAATTACTATATTATGTTATTAACGTTATTTCTGCTGGTTTTTTTCCTTTTCTTTGTTTTTACCGTACTATTTATTACATACGTTTACATAAACCAATTGCATTCGACATAAAAATGCATTGAAAAATTATTACATACAAACTACAGCAAATAAGATGGCAAATAAACGTGCCCAAATATTTACATTCTAAATACCTATACTAGTAATTTAACAACTCTAAATATTTACAATTTACAAATCTTACTTTTATTAATACTTAAATAGACTGAGCAATAGATTCAAACATTGTCATATGTAATATGATGACACTAACGTGAAAAAAAAAAATTTTACAATTTAATTCAAATGAATTTATGTTAAAAATTATTATGTTATGTTTTCAATGTTATAAATTATGTTATGTTTTTAATGTTATAAATTATACTGTTTTTATTTTCTTTCACTGAATTGTTATATATATATATATTGAACCAAATATATTGGACATAAAAATGCATTTCAAAACCATTACATACAAACTCCAGTATACGAAATGACAAATAAACGTGCCCAAAATACAAACAGCAGAAGGGTCTCAATATAAACCTAAATACGGAAAGAATAAAAAACAACCTTACCTTGTTCATCCATGCTTATAAAAATAAGCATTCTCTTTTGCATGCGCTTTGCTTTGATCTTCGAAACTGCATTTATGGCAGCATGGAATGTCTGGCATGCGAAGAGTTCCGCAAGAGAATCCTGGGTGAGACACAATATAAAAAATTTGAAGGAATTGGCAATAAACCTATATTTCAAATGGTATCCTTCTCAGTAGGAGACACAGACGTGACTCCATTTATTTCAGGCTGAGTATGGAGTTGATGTTCCCCTGCATTTTTCAAATTTTCTTCCCCATAAACTGTCTTGAGCCATCTTCCAACGTTATTTCTCGAAGATCTCTTGGAGTAGTAAATTTCTTCCAATAAATTGAGCATCCATAACTGGCGATTCGAGAGAGCTGAACTGTGCATCCAATGATTCTGATGGTCCTAAGTATGATTTATTTTATTTTTGATTGCTCAAATGGTTTTTGAGTGCATAAAGTGAAAAATTTTGAACTGAAAAAAAAAATTAGATTTATTTGGTATTATTTCAAAATAGTGTATACCTATAAAAGCTTTTGTTTTACAACAGTAGGGAATATTATAGTAAAAAATGTAATATGAGCAATATCAATCATAACAGTTATATATTTCCCTTAAGAAAATATTTTAGTAATGTTTTCACACTACAAGATTTTAGGGTCTTTTGAGTTAAGTTGTTAAGTGAGTTGAGTTCGCCTTATGTAGTTTTTTTTTAAATAAATGAAGAAAATAATCTTATTACATTTGGCTCAATTAAGTTTTATATCTTTAAAAAGTCAATAATAATAATTAATGTAAAAAAATTCAACGCTCAACAGTTTTGAAGGGCGTAAAGGGAAGAAAATATTTGAACTAAAAACGATAAATATGTTTCAGGTAAATGAAATTTAGTATTATTTCAAAAAAATAAAAGTTTTTGTTTTACAGTAATCTGTAATATTGCAGTAAAAAAAAAAGATGCAATGTAAATAACCTCAGTCATCACAAATATATATTTCTTTATATGTCCAGAAAGAAAATATTTTAGTAATCATTTCCTACATATAAGTTTTTAGGGCCTTTTGGGTTAAGGTACTTTATGTATAGGTTGTTTTAGGTTTAGGTCCTCTTTATGTAGTTTTTGCAAAATAAAGAAAATAGCCTCATTACGTTTGATTCAACTATATAAGTTTTATATTTTCAAAAACCCAACAATAAACAATAAATCTAAACTATAAAATTTATAAACAACCAACTAATAATATAAAAAAGAAATTAATTGCATTATGTTTATTAGTGAATTTTTGAATCCTAATGAATGAAGTGTTGAGTGCTAATGAGTGAATGGTTAAACGCTAATGAGTTAATTATTAAATGCTAAATGGCGAATTAAGTGCTAATGAGTGAATTATAGAGTGCTAATGAAGGAATCGATCAATAATAGATGATAAAAGCATACGAATTCTTCAATTTTACATAAATGTATCATATTCGTCTTATAAAACTGCTATCAAAATATCTTACAGGATTATAAGTTAATTAATTGGATGTTAATCAATAATTACTATTACAAATAATTATTATTTAAAAAGAAAGTAATTGAGTAGAATAAAATATCATCACTGTTGGTATACAATGTTTGTTTCCTGTTCTTTTATGTTAAATATATCTTAAATTACTTTTCATTTAGAATAATTTCAATTTAATATAAACTTAATATACAAATATTTTCCTTTTTCAAAGTAAGTATCTACCTTATTCAAAATTTAAAAACTGTAGATATTTAATGGAAGCCTGAGCGTGATATTTTATACAGTAATTCACTATATAAAAGAATAAATAGTAACTTCGAAATGGATTTTATTTAAAAAATGTAGTTATACTTATTTTTTAGTATTTTTGTAAAGGTTCACTTTAGCATTCATTGCCAATTTAGCATTTAAGAATTTAAGAATGTGGCATTAAATAATTAAAATGAATTGGCATGAATGAATGAAATGAATTGGCATGAATACATAATTAAATGCACGATTTACATGATTAAATACATGATTTATATGTGATTAATTTACAGGATTTACATTTTTTAAATTCAAGAATTAGACAAAGTCTAAAAATCTATATGATTACAACACTACATTACAAGTAATAATAAATTGCAAAAAAAAAAAAAAAAATGATTTTCTAGTTTTATGCATAAAATTGACAAATGATTTAGCATATTCTCTATTCGAATGTATTGCAAACAACTAAAAAATACATGAGTAATACATGAAAAAAATATTAAAATCTGAATTGGAAATATTAACAAATCCCAGCTAATTTCTATTTTTATCAAATATGAACATTACTATACAAATTTTGAAAATATCTTTTACTTAAAACAAATTTCAGAGAGTAATTCATCTTAATATAGTAACTTGAAAGTGGAATACTATCTTTTCCTTAACACTTTTTTTCTGTGTATTAAAAAATACAATGTAGTTAACATTTTACCATGTTGATACTTTTTTATCATTAAAAGTAATTTACAAATGGAACACATTCGTTATTCATTAGACACAGAAACGTAGATTACACCTTTTATAATTTCTTCCCTAAGTTTTGATGTTTTAAAGATTTCAACTCGTCAACTGTATATACTATTGTGAGGAAAGAAATAATTTAAAAGAAATAAACAACTTCAATTCTAGCTTTAGATACTTTTTTTTTCTCTACTTTTCCCAACTTTTCTCTCAGAGTGCCCCCATTTTATTTTTGTGGAATTTCTCAGACCGAGTTGCTCCAGTGAGCACGTGAAGAAAAAAAGTCTTGACTTAAGAACTTTGTGAGAAACTGTATTAAGAAAAAGAGCTTTTATGCTCTTATCCCCTTACAGTACATCATCCAATATGTTCTTCTTTCTACATTGACTACAATGTTCCTTGTTTTTGGTTTCAATTTCAATTCTCATTATTGATTTAAAATGATCTTGTACTAAAATATTTAAAAATTTAATGTTTTGAGATATAGTATGATTTTATTATAAAAGGCTCATATTATCAATAGTATGTATTTGTTTTAACCAATGATCATTAAAATATCAGAAATTATTATTGCAATGGTTGTAAACTATTTCTTGTTTTTATTAATTTTATAGAAATTCATTATTATTCAGATTTTTTTTTTTTATTTTTCCGGGTTGCAGCAGGCTTAGGACTAAAGCTTTAATTTTTTAACTGAATGTGTTCAAATTGGAGTGGTTTTCGTTGTTTGAATTCACTTGTTTGAGCTTTCATTGATTATTGAAGTTTGAGTTTTCATTGTTTTCATTGACTTGGTCTAAATGTTGCTGCCGACCAAGTGGGATAAGAAATAAAAATATTTTATTATTAAAAAAGGAAAATATTTAAATCAATAATACATTTTTTAAATATCATACAATTCAAAGACATTTAACAATAATTTTAATTTTGTATGTTTTTAACTCATCATTCAGTGGCCACAATATTTCCTAACAATAATCCCGTGATCAACTTCCATTGAAAACTTTTTGTTGTCAAAATTCTTTTTCACCTATGACTCCTTATTAAAAATGTGAAATGAATTTTTACTTTTTTTTCTCAGTTAACATGTGATTAAACTCAGTTAACATACGAAAATTAACTGTGGTAAGCTCTGCTATACGTAAGAGTCTAAAATTGCAGCCAATACAATATCCAGAAGTGATAAGGAAAAAGAATAAAAACGGAAACAAATTTTAATATCACCTTGATAAATGCTTTCTCAGCAGACCACACACACATTGCGTCGATCCCTTCATTGAATGTCAAATAATTTCCAGGAAAATAGAGCTCAAAAGAATTCTTACCTTGAAGTAAATTCAAACGTCAGAAAAACTCCAAACTACATCAACATATTGCACAGGCTGCTGAACGTGTTAATTTAATTTCAATTTAAACAAACAAAATGGACAAAAGTCTGACGGAAATGGAAGAAAAATAAAAATTCAGAATGGTTAAAACTATAAAATGTTGAAAAACAAAACATACAAAAAAGCGATTGATAGAAATAAAGTGCTTCTGTTTATCATATGTTTTCTGCTAGTATTTGTTTAAATAACTTTTCAAACAGAGCATATAAAAAACAAAAGAACCGTTCATAAGCCAGAATTGTATAAAAAGGAAATCAGAGACTTTAAAAATGTTTTCATAATTATATGACATACCAGACCACCATACTACCTAGCAAAAGGCCTGCATCGCAGCAAATCCAATTGATCATGCTTTATTATATGCCCGCTCCAGACCTAAACATCTGTTTCCACGATCAAGTTTTATTAAATTTTGCGATCAAGCTCCTTAAAGTGATTGCAGAGAATTTTTAAATTGATTTTTTTAAGGAAAGATTGGCGTATTTAATCTATTCCTTTGCGAGCAGACATACATTTTTAACTTTTTTTTTTTATGTCAAGTTAGAGATCAATCTTCTTAAAAAAGAATGAAATATATGACAAATTATCATGAAAATTACACTTTTTTCTGTCTTGAAGTCATTTGTCACCGAAATGGTAGATATGTAAGTTACATAAGGTACACCATTTGAGAGTAACTACTTTGCACCAGCAAAAAAATTGAAATTTCTGCAATTTAGAATGAATATCCACAGGGGTGGGAACCTCCTGGTATCACCCTCTTCTGTAGGTCGATGTAGAAACTTTTCTACGATACAGACTTATCCTGCTCATAGATACAGGATTTGATTTTGGTTATCGGATTTCCGAATTGAGTTTCATCAGTTTCTTAAGCATAACGCATTTTGAGTCAATTCTCTGGAGACACATACATTTTTGTTTAAATTTAGAAACCAACTATATTATTTAAGGTGAATTATGACTTTTATTTATCTTAAAAACCAATCATATTATTTAAAGGCTAAATTCTGTTCTTTGTTTGTCTTATATTTTTTTTAAGGCGAATTTTACGACTTCGTTTGTCACATTATATTATTTAAAAACTTCCCTTTAAACACGCTTCCTCCTGCTGCAATCGCAAAATCACCCCCCTTTTCCGTTCAGGAGGAACGGTGATTAGCTCCTCCAGACTCTCATCCGAGGGGAATTAGCTACCTCGAACCCAACTTGATATTTTGCCGAGAAACGTTTAGTGTATAGCCTCTCATTGCAAGTGGAAATATATTTAACGCAACCCTGTGTAGTAGATGGCCTGCAGGCTCTCACCGGGAAGGAAGAGCAATACGTAACT